>JBBPJT010000118.1:0-51620 GCA_038088895.1 Xerocomus potaroensis | reverse complement strand
GAATCAAGATTGGAGGCGTGATTCGTGGGCGGGCGTGATGGATGGTGGGGGGAGCCTTTATGCATCTAGGGATTGCGCCCTCCTCCTTGGTCCCTTGATTGAACTTGACAGGGTGGAAATAAAGTGAGCACATGCCGTCCCATATCAGACGCTGGAGATAACAAGGATGGTTCGACGGCGAGTCTTGTCCAACCAGATCGTCCCTTGGCGTTCAATATACGTGCCGACTGATCTTGTGACCGCGAAGTAACTTCGGGACAACAAGACAAACTTTCAGGGATATCGCAGACATTGTTCTAATAAACGCAAGGAAGTCGATCGGTCCTCTGACAAGGTCAAGTCCAACAAGGAAGAATGTTGTGTCAATGAAGGGGATGAAGCGGTGAGGTTGCTGTGGGTCACCAGACTGATCATGTGGCGTGGGACTTGCAAACATTTTATTTCATTCGCCCTTCTTCAGTTCCGTCAGTTCCAAAGATCCCGTATATAATAAAACGAATTCATGCTGTGTGAATTGTCTAGTGACCGGGCGTTGTCCGATACCCTTTACGAGGACAAGGCTCTCACGGGCCGGTGGCGGTACTAACCGATTCATATAAGGCGTAGGTACGAATAACTACTCGCGGTATTCAATGGAGGATTCGGAAGCTTCGTCTTCAGTAAGGCTTGTCCCTGTTATTTCCACCAATACATTGAGATACGAAAATGCGGGCCAGTGAGCATTTTCGCCTATTGTGTCAATGATTTAACCCACTACTTTTGGACAGTATCCATCTCTTTCCCCGGCTCGTTGCTCGGGGACCGCCATCTCGCACCAAGTCAGTCCAAGCTTGATGCTTTTGGGTCGTATCTGACACATCCAAAATCTAGTCCTTCACCCACTTCGGACTGGCTACGCTTCATACATCCAGAGGGCCAGCCATACTATCTATTCAAATGCGAATTGGGCTTCGCGGTTATCACCGAGGCAAACATCGATGACTCTCATACACAAGAACGAGTTCTTGAATGTCTTGAGGCAGTCGACAAGGAATTGCAATACCATAACATAAAAACTCCGTCTGAATGCGAGCTTTTCCTAGAGCTCGGAAGGGACGGGTTTTCTTGCAATTACTACTTTGTTGACCATGTCGCGAAGCAGTTGTTCTGGCTTGAGGACGCATGTACCGATTCGCTGGACATTCCCGCAGTGACGTCCTCCTCGCATCTCAGTCTGTCCTGTTCTCACAGTACTCTTCTACTTCTCATGTTCGCATAGGAAGAGCGTTGGAACGACTATACTGGATACACATCGAATTCTTTCCAATGCACCACCAGGATCACGAACAGGAGTTCTCTCGGTTCGTGGGCGACCTTTACAACATCATTTCTCATGGTCAAGCAGGTATGTCATACATCAACTCAACAGTGCCATTTGACCGGCTAATTCTCCGGCAATAGACAGACTGACGTCAAGAACATCCACATTTCCATACACTGCAGACACATGCAAGTATTTTTTGAAGTTGCTCTCCAGGAAAAGAGGTGGGTTGGTTTTAATTTGATCCTGCGTTTCTCCATCATTATCAATTTGTCACAGGACGGGGCGTGGATGGCTATACTCTCTGCTACGCTGGTAAGATTAATTAAAACCCTGTGTTTGTGCCTGACTGTGTTGAATCAGCGCGTCTTGCTGGAGCCATCAGTAAGCTTTGCCTGTCGGTCAAGGGAAACATGCCATTTACATGTTGGCAGCGAACCAAAGGTTTGTCACCTTTTATGGGGAGCAACCGGCTCAGCTGGACAGATTGCAAGCAATGTATTCTGCTAGTACCCTGAAGCACAGGTGGTTGTTAACCACAGCAAATGTACTCATGTGGGGTATCCCACAGCGCTACACCAACCTCCTTGAGGATTTGTATGTAAATGAACAAGTGTACGCGGATCAATGGACAAGCTTTGTGTCCCTCTGCATAGCCGACTGGACAGGCAGCCTGTCGTGGGTACGTTGCTGTCTCGGGCTCCAGGTAGCTATTATTAACGTTTGAGCGCAGAGCTTTCCTGTTTTCATGTGAGTCAAAGGATACTTGCCTTGAAATTTGGCCTCAAAAATGCTTCAGTGGAAGCATCCTTCTGACCAACGTACCCGGGGGCACGATGTCCATATCAGTACCACCGGTGCTTTGCTGCGCAGTCAGCATTCTCTCCGCAGCCTGCCTGCATCTCAGACACCAGCCCTTTGCAGACTCGACGGCTGCCATCGGCGTTTGTCATTTTCCGTTGTCAATCTGTGCCCTGCGCTGAACCGCTTTCTAGGCACATTACCTTCGCTGCGCCAAATCAGACACTATAGGATTTCTCCCTTCATCGGTCGCGTTCAGCTTCCCAAGGGCAAGTTGCCTGTGGGGTATGAGCCTTCTCACAGCCCAGTGTGTGACAGTGGCATCTCACAGCATTGGAAAATTCGCCGCCCTGGCCTCTGGCTGTGCTATCGCTGGAATACTCCTGTTTATCCTTTGCGTGATTTACCCAGAGGATGTCAACCTCCTATCACTGTTCAGGTCTGTTTCCTCGTTATGTAGTCCACGTATGTATGCTCTGGATGCTCGCGATGGTATGCCGATTGTGTAGTGTAGAGTGTGCCTGCCCCTGTCCGAACAGGCGTGCTCTGCGGTACTTGTGTGTTGAACACTGAATTCGTTTGACCGGTGTGTGTTACGGCATCTGATCGTCACGGCCATGAGACAGGTTGTGCTCCTGATTAGTCGCCCTTTCCCTGTCTCTTTCCCTTTAGGTCATAGAAATACCCCTTTTGTAGTTGAGCACTGAATAGATTTTTGTGACCAAGGTTACAGGGCAACCATGAGCTTAGCGAGTCTGTGGACTGGACTGAATCGATCGACCAGGAAACAACCCTGGCCTTACCCGCCATCAACTCCTCATAACGAAAAAAAAAGAATGATACATATTTATATACGCAAGAAGGTCGAAAGTAAGTTAAGTGGTAACAAATCAAAGAGGGAAAAGGTTCAAAAGACAGTCTTTTTGAAAATCAAAATCCACCGAGACTAATTTCACTTCTGTTTGACGGCGTGCGTGAGGCGAACGGTGGTGGAGGCACAAGTTGGCCAGAGATAGCACCCTCTTTGAGACGCGATTCACGCGCATGTGCTTGTCGCACGTAGGCGTAGCGCTGAAAGTGATTCAGTCCTTGGAGAAATATCACGCCGACCTGTGATGACAGGCATGAGTCGTTTTGCAGTGCACCGAAACGAAATGGACGTACCTGGTGTGCTCGCAACTCGTTGAAAATGTCCACCGTAGCTTCGCGCACGGATTCGAGTTGGTGGAATAAGCAGAAGCTCAGGGGTTGCAGTCCCCCGGCATGGGGGGGTGCGTGCGCCAACAGCTAGATGATTACAGCAAATAAATGACTATATCCTTGCTCATCTTCCCGATACACATACCTCGATGACTTGCTCGTATGATCGTACGTTCTCCGCAACGGTGCGCACAATCAGCTCAACCTCTGAATCAGAAAGGTTTCTCCCCAAACGAAGGCGGGAAAGTTGATGGAAAAGATCAAAACCTCGGATCGCAGACGTGGCGCGGTACTTTTGAACATCCTGTCTCTTTGTAAGAAGTCATCGGCCATCAGTTGTACATATTACGTACGGCTGTGCAGTACTGATAAGTCTTTGTACGTCGCCATCCTTCAATGCGGCTGGCATTTATGGCCAATTCCTTGTTCGCCAGGGCTTCATCTGGGAACACAGCTCCCTTTCCCAATGAACCCTCGGCAAATGGAGCACTCGGGAATCCCAAGGCCGTCGAGCCTGTCGCTATTTCCTCGTACCTTGACGCAAGCCTCACGAGCCGGGCCACATACTCGGTGAACCGTAACCTCACCAACGTCTCACCAAAGTGTGAGGTGATAGCAGAGATAAGCTACAATGGGAAGCCAATCATTTTACATATAGCACTCTTACTTAAAAAAAAACGTACATCTTCAACAAATATATTGTCCAAACTGTCAGACCGTGCTGCGAAATCAGATTTCTGGTTGGATTGCGTCCCGTCTCGCGTAGCTATCCGGGCAATTTCTTCCTCGCTTGCTGCCGAACTTTCAGCACGAATTATGCCTGAACGGGGGACGAGCGGGACAATGGCCGGAGGCATGGCGGCCACGGGGAAAGAAATATGTATGTCCTTGGAGACCACGACTCGGCCAGTCCCAACATCCATCAAGAGGTCCCATGAACCCGAGGTTTCAAATATCGGATTCGTAACGCCTGCGATGTATGCTGTTCTGTAATGCCACATGCCGTCACCATCAAATCGTGCTCGATTGAAACTTACGTAGTAATCCAATCCTCACCCCCAGCCAAGCCGGCATATGGAAATGCACGTTCGATGAAACCCCTCAGGATTGCTCCGCAACCTGAGCCTAATGCACATGCTGAGAGGACATAGTTGGCCACTTGACCTGCAGGTATATTATGACCTAAGAAGAGAATACGTTTTCCGGTGATGAGTGCATTAAAGAGAATAATTATGGGATGTGTGAGATTTCCGTTCGTGTGTAGGTGAGGATGCTGTGGTCCAGTGACAGTCACAATCGGGGAAGAGAATGTTTGTATTAGTTGAATTAAAGAATACTGGATGTATGCGAGTTGTTAGTTTAATCACGCGATGTGGCGAGAGACTTACATCACCGACTTCCTCAGGAAAGGTGGCGAGTGGAAGCTTGATGGGCAGTTGATGTCCTTTGTATGCTATGGTGGTTTGAAAAAAGTGGGTATCTTTGGATATTCCTGAACGCAAGTGTGGGTCCGAGGCTGTTGGTATTGCGCCGCCGTAAGCATTATGTTCTCGAGGGAAACCATGGGATGAAGTGGAGGATGCGTCTGTTGACCTGCGGCCACGACTGGTTTGGGTGCCAGAAGTAACGCTCGCCGGCCCCCCTCCGATCGCAACGCCAACCTGATTGTCTACGATACCACTTTCATCACCGACCCAAACCGCGCTCCCACCGAGGGAAAAAGACGAATCGGACGGGGAGGACGGGTTGGGTTGATGGACATGAGAGCCGGCCACACTGCTCTCGGTTATGGAGCGTTCACGCGTGCCTTCGCCAAGGGGATGACGTCGCATAAGCATACCGTCCTCGCTGGAATGTGATCCCGTGGAAGCTGTAGTTTTGTGCTGCGGTTTCCCATTGAAAGTAGGTACACTTTCGGAGCACCTGGAAAACTTTTCGCTGAAGACGTCTTTGCGCTCGGATGCACGGATGACAAGCTTTTCAAACCGTGTTAGTTCTGGGGCACCGGTGACGTCCATGGAGTTAATGGCATCGAATAGGCGTGCTAGACAATCCTGTGATGGGTTTGAAAAGTAGTCATCCAGGGCGAGGAGGAGAACGGGCTGTTGGTGGCGTGAGGGAAGGAGAGAGAGAGAGCCGATTTAGATACTTGCCTTGAAGATCTGAATGAACGGATGGCGGGTACAAATGGCCATCGCTTTGACAACGGCACCTCTGTAAACGCGGGGCGAGCCGGGTTAGAAGACAGGTGCGAACACGATTGGACCGGAAGGCCATACCTCCGGGCTGTCTTGTCGTGTTTTGTCCGAACGAGGTTGAGGACATATATGAGCTCTGGACGACCATCACGATCGTTTTGGGTATCATCAGATGATTCTGGTTCTGGGGTTTCGAGTGCAAGGACAGGCGAGATGGCATTGAATGGTGTCTGGTTGAGAAAGAATATGGTCCAGTCTTCGAGATGTCGTTCTGCGCCATCTGGAAGCATTAAATTGGCAAGGAGGCTGTTGGAGGAGGATGAGTGGGTGGGAGTGGAGGAAGGGGAGGACGACTGACCCCTCATCTGTGCCGAGGGGCTGTGGAAACTGGTATGTGAGCTGAGCCCCACTATCAATGTCGAATTCGGCGAGGAGGACAAAGGAACAGTGAAGGCCCTTTGCGAGGGCCATTGTATTGTGGAATTAAAAAAGACAAGACAAAGATCAGGTCTGACTTGGATTGTTGCGTTTCTCTACAACTTCATGTTTTTACGACGCGACGTCGCTCGACAACACGTCTAATTAATTATCCTCTTGAAATTTCCTTTTACAGACATTCTGTCTTGCCTACCCAAACATTGCCAACGCCCTGCTCACCGCCGCCATCAGCTCTCCAAGTCGCGCTCGAAGTTGTTCTTGACAATTCGTGTCAGTAGAAACAAGGGCCCAGACCCACGACAGTGACAGAACATCGCCCTGCCTACCAATAATCGTAGGTGCACGAGAAGACGACCTGCCTTGATCCATTTCTGCCGACAACAAATCTTGCACGTCCCTGGCCAGTCGACCCTCTGCCATCTCGGTTTCATGCGTGAATCGAGCAGTCGACCACACATACGTCCTAATGATCGTCCGGAACAAGCGTCTCTTCAGCTCTTGGCTGTGTGATCAACAAAACTAGCATATATGCGCCCACGGGCAGCTACCTTGCCTGACCTCTTCCGTCTTGCTTGCTTCTTTCGTGGCGTTTTCATGGATAGAGGCAGCAAATGTATGGATGAGGTCTCTCGAAGTCGTCGCGAGGATCTCCTCCAACGATCCGTCTGGGCTAGTCGGCAAAGGTCCTTGTGGAGTTGGTCTCGGGCTGCTATTCACCGCGTTCAAGTCTGCTTCGCCAGTCATGGTGGCGCTGGCGTAAAAGTTAAGAGCGAATTTGAATGGGCTGTCACGTCGTGTTTCCGAATCACGTGATTGGTCATGCCTTGAAAATAAATCATCATCATTGACTATGGTAGACATTTTTGCGAAGAATCCATCTAGTCACCCCGCCCGCCTCACTGTGGAGCAGGTAGACCACTTGCCACCATCCCAATCTCTGTCACCTCCGTAAGTGGGTCCAGTTTACCCTTGAACTGGGGCAAGAACGACGCATCCGTATACGGACAATGTACCGATGCTGAACCCTGGTAAATCGGCGTATACGTGGCTGCGCAGATATCAAATTTGGTGAAATCATCATAGGAAATCTCCACTGCATTACGCGGGTTCCGGTCACCCGCCGCGATTCGTTGGCGTGCCTGTCGGATTATTTAATATACACTTTGATTAAATTAACCTCTGCAAAACACACCTGCGCAACAAGTTTGGGGTCAGGATTAAGTTCTAGTAGACGTCTAGCAAACTTGGCAGCCGTGGCGTGGTTGTTAGCCTTTGCAAATGCCCCAATGGCACTCCGCAGAGCTATTTGCATGTGCGGCGGTTGGAGTTGGCAGTGTGTGAAGTATGCAGCGAGCTCCAACTGTCGTCGGACGTTGTCTGGATCATCCTGAGCGACCCGTCGTCGCTCCAATTCAATGGAAACTCCAAGAAGGTATTCACGTGCAGAAACAACAGCTTCACGCCACTACATTTCCACGCAGTCAGCCTCATCAAAAGAATAGATGCTGAGCCGAGATAGATTGACGAACCTCTCTGGCTTCCTCGTCGGAAGACACCACTACTAACAGCAGCGATCGCAACACAGATTGGAACACAGCCTGAGCTTCAGCGAGTTTGTTGCTTGAGACAAAACGGAACCCTTCCGACAGCTCGACGCGCACCAACGGCAGGGATCGTACAGCAACAGGGAGGACACGTCCAGGCGAAGCCTCCGACGGATTGCGTCTAACATGGACCTGAACAGGCGGTACAGATGCCAGGGTGGTGACATATGCGTGTGATGACCGGTAGACGGAAAGGAACAGTTGTTTTAATGGTGCAAAGTTGACGACCCCAAATTGTCGATTTAGCAACTGACCATCGGGTGAATGGGACCAACATTTCCTTGTTCAAGATAACTTACCTGCATTGCAGTGTCGAAAGACCCTCCAGCAACATGATCCGCAGCGAATGGTGAATTACGTATCCAGAGTTCGTTCTCACTCACACCAGGAGTCGCACCCTCCCCTTCATCTTCATCCTCTCCGACAGCATCCTCAAATTCTTCTTCCGTTTGTGTCTCGCCGTTTGGATCCTCAGCGTCAAGGTCCCATCCGGCTTCATCCGCATCCACCTCAGGCACTTCTTCTGCCTTTGCCCAATCATCGAGTGCGGAGGAAGCAGCTGCGCCGGAAGCGTCCACACCGTTAACATAAGGAACCTCTCCATGTTCGTCCAAGTTGCCGTTCGCGAGTGCACGGTCCCAGAAGCTCTCTCCGACCGAAATTGACGGCCAATTGAGACTAGCAGTAGACGTGACAATGGGCGGAGGACTCAGTGTTGACTGGCCGAACGAAGGGACATCATCGACGTCTGCTTCACTCAAACCAGCAGCTTCAAGGATTTCGGCCGCCTCTTCTTCCAAACCATTTGTTTTTGCAGTCAGGTAAGCAAGTGGGTCTACAAACCAGGTCAGCGAACACAACAACATATAATCGGAACAACAGCGTACGAAGACCCACATCCCGTAGGACAGCAATTCTTCCCTGCACGTCGCCAGCGTACAAAGCATTATGAAAGCGTGACATTGGATCCCCCCTCGCTGCCGCAATCTTTTGCATTTTTGACAATTTATCCGCGCTCCCGGTAGCGAGATACAAAAATGATAACCGGTCAAAATTCTTGGTCTGTTGATATGCCTTCTCGACGATCTGCAATAAAATGGGTCAATTCCATTGCAGAATGATAGCAGCAAATTTCCATACTTTATGATTCCCTTGCTTGAGTGCTTGCTGCGCCAAGCGTTCCCAGCATTCAGGCCGGTCGATCGCTCTTGCAGTCTCCAGGGCTACATCGAGATTCCCACATTCAATAGCCAGGTCAAACCTTGTGTTCTTGTCCTGGACGAAGTGCAGTGCAATCTATGTCCATACCGGAGGTGTTAAAGGCAACTCAACAAAACGTATTCTCGGTTACCTCAGGGAATCCTTTTTGCTGAAGGTATGCAATAATACTCTGGCCAATAAGGGTCGACGTTCGTATGATGTGTAGCATCTCCTCGTAATTGTTTCGGAGCAAAGCAAGCTTAAATCGATACTCCGTAGGATCAAATGTAATTGTCCGAGGACGTGCGGAACGGTCCAAGCAGTGTGCGGTCTTACCTTTGATGCGTGTAAGATAGACAGGATTATCAAGTGTGCATATTACGCCGTTGTCGCTGGGTCAAGCAATGCAAAGGAAATGGAATTAGCATAGAAATTCGGATGACACTAATGGCAGACATACCCTTGAGGAAGGCAATATTTCATATGGTTAAGAGTAGAATAGATGAAGATGCCCGCATCATCCCAAGCTCCAGATTTGATTCGAATGGTTTCATGAATCAAACTACTTTGGGAAAAGTTTCTATTGGCGATGGTAATGGCTACAATGATTATCATTGCAGCAGGGGTTGACGAATACAAGCTCGGAACTCACTGTGCTTGCTCATCAACGCCACAAGTTGCCCATCCAAGCTCCAAGTGACATATTTAACAGGTGGACTATTTAGCTCAGCAATAATCTTCTGCTGCTGGATGTCGTAGAGAACAACAGATGACGCAGAGCTTAGGATGAGGCATGCTGTCCCGCCGTAGAAAATTTCGTTGGTTTGGATCGGTGCCTTGATCCCCTTCACCACGGAGTTTGATAGATCACGAACCTCAATGAGCTGACGAAATGGCTAAGCTCTTATACAGCTGAATGTTATAGTTTCTCTGTTTTACCTGAGTGGTCTTGTTCAAGGCGGCGAATCTGTTCCTAGCCACGAAGATCGCACTGTGAGCCGAACCGCGCTTACCATCTGTGGACGAGTCCTTGACCTCTCCATTGGTTTGTGTGGGAAGTGAAGATAACTCAAACAAGCCATTATCAGAAGAGATGGTCGTTACGACTGCCCGTTCCACAGGGTTGTAGCTCAGCGTTCGAGGGGGAACGTAGGGGCTACCGAATTTGCGGACGCTAAGAAGGCCAATATCTGAGCCTGTATTGAAATCGTAGGCTCGAACGTATTTATCCCGCACGTAATACAGCGAGTCGGCATGGACCGAAAAGGCAGGTCTTTCGCGTTCGAGCTTGAATACAATGAGTCCACTGTCATGACCTACATTGGACGTAGGTTTACATATCAGCAAAATGTGATCGGAAGAGCGATTCTGTCGTACCAGCAGCGAATAAATTGAGGTTTGGGTGTGCGGCTAGAACCCAAAATCGGTCATGTTCCCTCCTAAAGGTTTGGATTGCTGTACGCTTTGCGAGATCCCATACGCGTACCGTCTTGTCTTCACCACAAGAAACGATAAGTTCGTGTTTTGGATGGAAGAGGGCATTAGAGACGTTGTTGAAATGGCCCCTGCAAGCGTCCACCTCCCAGGCCTTTGTTTCGCTCATCCTCCAAATCTTTATCGTACGATCGTCGGCGGCGGAGACGATCAAGGGGAGGGATGGATGGAATGCACCAAAATTGACACCCCGGTCATGACCTTCGAGAACATATTTTACTGTAGAAAATGTGTCGAATGTTTCAAGGTTGTTCGGACCAGTGCTGGGAGTGCTCTTTCGCAGACCCGATATATCCCAAACGCGTACCGTCTGATCCATAGACGTCGACACGATGAGGTCGTCCTTGGGATGAAACTGGGCAGACATGACATAGTGCGAGTGACCGGTGAGGATGGCGATACAGTTGCGGGAGGTGCTGTTCCATATGCGGATGGTCTGATCATCCGATGCTGAAAGCTGGGAGTGTTATGGATGAATAACCAAGAATTGAATTGTCACGGGGTACTCACGATCCAAGGCATTTCATGATGAAATTGGACGGTACGAACGTAGTCCAAATGGCCATGCAACGTGAAGAGGCAGCGTCGGTTCTGAGGGCGCAGATCTAGAGAACATCAGAACCGATTACAAGACGCTCATTGGCACCTACCCCAAACCTTGATCTTGTAATCATCACCGCCAGTGACCAAGAGGGCCCTGCTGGGATGGACAGCTACACCCCGAACAGGACCTTTGCCAAGCAACATCAATGGTGGTGCCTGATGCTACTGAGGAAAGGGAAAGTACCTTCGTGCTCTTCGAACCTGTCCACTAGGACACCCATGCGGTAGTTCCAGAGTTGGACACTGCCATTGTGTAGAGCAGCAGCAAGGAGAGGCTGAGTGGGATGGAATGCGAGTCCTTGAAGAGAAAAGTATCACGAGTGAACAAGTTGGACGAGGCGAGCACACTACACGTACCTTTGACGCGATTGCTCTTTGACTCGAATTTTGTGAGCATAACCGACATGATGGGCGGAGAAAGACGTGAAAGTCTCTGTGAAAGATAGATGCTAGAGCTAGTCGGTACCCGTCGCACTGGTGATGAGCAGTTCACGTGGCGGAGTTGAAAAAAACCTACGCTACAAAACACTACACTTGCTTATCCTACACTAGTTCTAATGTAATGGGCGTCCTGGGCATCACACCGTTCCTCCAAAAAACCTGGTGAGCATAGTTTATGCTAATATAACCCAAGTCCAACGTAGTTTAAAGTCCACATGTCTTCACAAAGCTCCCTGACCGCTTCAAATCCTTGTGCGGAAAGACTGTGGTCATGTGCGCACTCCCTTTCCTTCCCTGCTTCGACCCCGCTTAGCTCTCTCATAGTGATGGCACCCTGGTCACCCAACGCCTTCATTTTTCCCCTATGCCTCATGCCTATAGACATATCATTGGCTGGCATCGTATACTCACAGAACTGAAGGATTCTGACGTACGTGCCATCTGCGTCTTTGATGGGAAACAACGCACAGCAGCCAAATTCCGTGAGGTCAGCGCGTTTTGCTCTCCTACCCTTGGTCTCGCTTATTTCATTTAACCGCAGGTTGAGCGACGCAGAGAATCACGAAGAATAGACGCGATGCGCGAGTCCATCGAAAAAATTAGACTGCATAGGCTTCAAAAGTTGATGCGCCTTCTCTCTTATTACCGTTCCTTGAATGCTGCCGATCGACAACGCGTCAATGATGTCCTCAGCAGTGTCAGATCAATCCACGGATCACTTAATGCACATGCGTCAGGGTCCACGCTTCTTGCTTCCACCACTCTTCCATCGTACCCCCCATCAGTCCGCGGCGCAACTCAATCTGACCATACCTTACAACCTACCTACCCCTTACCACACCCCAGCATAGGCATGCACGACCTACAAAATGCCCTGGATTCTGTGGTTGTATTGCCCCCAACATCTAGATCCGAACCACATTATATGTCACTTTCAGTGGATCCGGGTGACACCATTGATGTTATCACAGGCGCTGGATTCGGTTCTTGTGACCTATTAGACGACTCTCGTGATGATATTCTTTCGACGCTTCCATTTGTTCGTTGGAATGCCACAGTGCAACTCACATCTCCAGCATCTTGCCAGCCTCCCGATCCCATCGAATTATTTCAGTCGGAATTCTCCACGTTATATTGCGAATACAGCCAGTGCGTTACTCAACTAATATCCCTACCCTCGTCCTCCGAAGGGCCCGTGATTTCACGTCCTAAACACGATCACTCTGCGCCAGCAGACAGTCCAAGTACCCTTGATGCACGCATTGAACATGCCATGTCCAAGCAACAACTTCAAATGACACTTGATGAAGGCCGCATCTGGGACCTCTTCTCTTCACCTCCGTCTAACGGCCCTCCGCACGAAACTGAATCCATGCTAATGACGCTAGCCGAGCAAAGCACCGCTATTTCCCAATCGTATCATCGTCGGAGCAACTCTCCAACGACACGAGTATACGAAGAATGCAAGGCGCTTCTGCGTGCCATGGGTGCCCCTTGCATCGAATCGTCGGGACCATTTGAGGCAGAAGCGCTCGCATCCGCCCTAGTCATCCACGGTTACGCCGATTTCGTAGTGAGCGAGGACACAGACGTCCTTGTATACGAAGCCCCATTACTGCGTGGCATCACTGCACGAGAATCACCTATTGTCGTCGTTCACGGTGAGGATATTCGTACGACCCTCCAACTCGACCGCGCAAGCTATATCGATTTTGCGCTCCTTCTCGGCACTGATTTCTCCCAGAGGATAAAGAACGTCGGACCAAATCGTGCACTTAAGTTCATTAGAAAACACGGCAGCATTGAGCGCGTCGTCGAGCAAGAGAGTAAGTATCCTCCGCGTGTGGCCATCGCGGATTACCTGGCGCAAGTTGGCTCCGCACGCCTTGTCTTCCAGAATCTGCCACCCCTCCCTGATACCGGGCTCTTTCATCAAGCAGAGGGTAATCCAGATGTTGTGTCAGAAATCATAGAAAGGTACAAATTGCATCGGGTGTTGCCAAGTGCAGCATGGAACACCAAACCTACTTTGACAGGAAATTACTTTGGTGATGATCCCTCTATATGGTCATGACTAGGTTGCCATCCGGGTTTTGTCAGTGACTCAAAGGGATGCTTGCAGGCGCTGCCGGAAACAGCAAGTTTACTGTACAAGTGATCCCAACGCAGACAGAACGGCTTCAATATATTATAGCTATGTAACCCAGTGAAGAAATAGCAGAAAAGAAAAGAATAAGTGTACATAGTGGGACATTTAGGCAGTGTGAAAAAGGCATATCATTGTCCTGCTACATACTGTGTTGACCCAACAAGACTTCGAAGAGTTGGGGGGCTAATCGGGCTATCGTTCGTAGGTAGTTAACCTGTGTGAAAGAATATACAGTAGTAGGAGGGAGATAAGCGATTTGCTCCGACATACTTAATTTATCTTTGCTCACTGCCTTTGCTTTGTTCTTACAAGTCATGGCAGAAATCCACGATCAGTTCGACACTATTCTGATTCTAGATTTCGGATCACAGGTAAGTGGGATACTCCTAGCTCGTGACAGTGTTGCCCATCCGAAATCGCCTTCACAGTACAGCCATCTTATCACGAGGAGATGTCGTGAGTTGAAGGTCTACGCCGAGCTGATGCCTTGTACGACGCTCCTCAAGGACGTACACTTTAAGCCCAAAGGTACGCTCGACCCTCACTTTCGATGTCTGTAACGAATAGATTTGCTTCAGGCATCATTCTTTCTGGATCGCCGTATTCAGTCTATGATTCTGACGCGCCACATGCCGATCCTGCAATCTTTGAGCTTGGTGTCCCGATTCTTGGCATCTGTTACGGACTACAGGTTCGTTCTCGTCTTCAAAACAGACCGCCTACATCTCCTGCAACCGTTTAACAGGAGATTGCTTGGAATCTCAAAGGCCAAGTCGCAAAATGTGATCACCGCGAGTACGGACATGCCATCATTCAGATTACCCAGTCCGATCAGGGTTCTGTCGATTCCCTTTTTGAGAACTTGGGCGACGAAATGCAGGCATGTGTCTCTTGTCTGTATAACATGGCACCGCTCCCTTATCACCTGCATATGTTTGGCCGGCTAGGTTTGGATGTCCCATGGAGATCAGCTCCAGGACCTTCCCATCGATTTCCACGTCATTGGCCGAACAGAGACGGCCCCGTTTGCTGCGATAGCTCATAACACGAAGTCTATCTATGGTATCCAGTTCCATCCCGAAGTCACCCATAGTCCGAAAGGGAAAGCGGTTATCTCCCGCTTCGTCCTTCAAATTTGTGGATGCAAAGCAACTTGGACGATGGCAAGTTTTGTTTGAATTTTGCGAGTCGAAGGTGTCTTTGACTGTACTTATTCTGAAGGAAGAATTCATTGGGAAAGAGATTTCACGCATAAAGGATATATGCGGACAGAAAGGACGTGTCATCGGGGCTGTCAGCGGTGGTGTCGACAGCACCGTTGCAGCCAAACTCATGCACGAAGCCATCGGAGATCGGTGCGCAATACGAGTCCTTCCATTCACAAGTCGACTGACTCATTCCATCCAACAGCTTCCACGCGATCTTGGTTGATAATGGTGTCCTCCGTCTCGACGAGGCCAGACAGGTGCACGAGATGCTCAACAAAGATCTCGGAGTCAACCTCTCGGTCATCGATGCATCCGATCTCTTTCTATCGCGCCTCGAAGGTGTCGAAGACCCAGAACAGAAACGCAAGATTATCGGAAACACCTTCATCCATGTCTTTGAGGCAGAGGCTGCCAGGATCGAAGTATCGGCCGAGGAAGAAGAGAGAAAAAGGGGTGGGACAAAGGGCCGAGTTGAATGGCTGCTGCAAGGTACGCTCTACCCGGACGTCATCGAGAGCATCAGCTTCAAGGGTCCGAGCGCCACGATCAAGACACACCATAACGTCGGCGGACTGCTCAAGAATATGAAACTCAAACTCATCGAGCCTTTGCGTGAGCTATTCAAGGGTAGGTCGAAACGTCTTTCTTGCCGGACAAGCCCATATCACGGTACGACTTGTGCTATAGATGAAGTCCGCGCATTGGGTCGATTGCTATCTATCCCTGCACCGTTGGTCCAGCGCCACCCATTCCCGGGCCCCGGACTCGCCATCCGCATTCTCGGGCCCGTCACGCGCAAACAAGTTAAGATTCTGCAACACGCAGATAGCATCTACATCGAGGAGATCCGTAAAGCGAATCTATACGAACAAATCAGTCAAGCATTTGCGGTGCTTCTTCCAGTCAAGGCCGTCGGCGTGATGGGCGACAAGCGGACGTACGAACAGGTAGGCCCCGCTGCCGTTTTATCGTCCAACCTAGGTATACGCGAACTGACGCGCTGTTGTTTGTCTAGGTCATCGCACTGCGCGCCGTGCAAACCGAGGATTTTATGACAGCCGACTGGTGAGTAGAGGCCGCTCTTATTCACTCAGCACGATGACCACGACGATCATCTCTCTTTGTCCCCCACTCTTCCGATCGATCGCTGCTCGCCGTTTCCCGGAACGCGTAGGTACGTGTTTCCGCCCGAAGTTCTGAAGCGGATTTCCTCGCGTATTACGAATGAGGTCAAGGGCGTCAACCGCGTCACGTACGATATTTCTTCGAAGCCGCCCGCAACGGTCGAGTGGTTGTGACTATTGGCCTGCGCGTGCGAGGATAGTGAGTAACCGCTTTGCATGGTATCCTGGGTGGCGTTAATGAGTGATGGTGTATGTAGGATCGCAACAAATATCATCGGTCGCTGACGAACTGGGAGGGATGGGAAGGCATAGTCACAGTTGTCTCAATATCAATATGTTTTAAACGAATTATATATACCTGTATTACAGGCTATGAACCTAGGGTTGGTTGGTCCAACAGTGTTTGTTTATTATTGTACCCCGATGGCACAATGTTGATGTTGAACAGAGAATACTCGAGCACAGCAGTAAAAATGAGGAGAAAAATGTACATGTACAGGTACAACAGCGACTGCAGGCTGTCTCCCCGGATTGCACGACGCGACGGCCGGGCAGACACTGTCATTTCATGTCAACATCTATTCATAAATACATACCTATATGCATACATGATGATAACAAGAACAACGGATACCAAAGGTACCGCAGGAAAAATGAGGTAAAGAGAGAAAAAAGTACTGTTAATCAGTTCAAACGTACACCATTACCAGAAGGGTTGGACCAATGTATCAAGACACCCTCACGCGTAAGGCGGAGAGGCTGTCTTCACACTTCGTTCCTTAGAATCAAACTAAAACAAGGCTCACAAAATGGTTTCTCTTTCCGCAGGAAAAAGGAAGGGTCTTCGAATGGTTTCCGACAGCCCTACCCCATTCACACGTCAGTACCTGTGGGAAAGAGGAAAGTATAACGAATGAATTCTGGACTCACATCACACACAAAACACCCCCAACACCATTTCGCGCCCAAGGCTTCCACAGCTCGGACACCATCCCTGATGCTCTTCTTGCATGCCTTACATTTTGGCATCCGAAGTCGCACGTGGCAGGCTTCACAATACGGGTGTCCCTTGTACACCGTGAATCCGACATCGTCGTCAACGAACTCGCCATCACCTGTGAGACTTAGTTCGCCGGTGCGCGCAACGGAAGGCGGGAGAGGGCCAGATGGGGCAAGGAACGGATCACCACATTCAGCACAGAAGAAGTGCTGTTCGTGGTAAGTTCGTCTACCAAGAGTGGGGTCGTCGAGCGAGATAAATCGTTCGTCAATGATGGTCGTCTTGCAGTGGAAGCAGCGTGGAGCAAACGACTGTTTGAATCATGATGTACAATAAGTTATCACCACAATGTAGAGACACGGTACCAACCTCGTGATAGTCCAAATGACAATATGGCTTTCCATCGCGCTCGTAACTGCTCACGTGTTCCAAGAGTTCGTTGCAGATGGTACATTTAAAGCAATTAGGGTGCCATCGTTGGCCCATGGCACTCACAATGCGACCAATGATGGGACCGTTGCACCCTCCACACGAGAGACCAATAGAACGCGGAATTGATGAGGTAGGAGGGGACGGTAAACCGCGCTTGCACCCAAGAATACGGGGAGGCGTGGAATGCGGAAGAGGCAGCTCTTGAATCTGCGTATGTCGAGACCCAAAGCCGCTAGATATGGGTCCTGCTCTAGTCGAGTCTGAAATCGAAATTTTGGGGGGCGAGAACGCCAGAGAGGGAGAATCGGAACCAGAGACAGAAACCACGGGCGCTCTATGGTCCGCAAAGGGTGGTTCATGGACTGATATCGCGGGGGTGCCGGGTGCAGAGACTGAAAAACTAGGACCACCTCCGGGTCCGGAAACCACAACACCAGGGTTATTTGTATCACTGTCTTCAACGACATCATCGTTATGATGACTGCCGTCGGGAAGTGATATCCTTGGGATTGTTTTCTGTAGAGGTTGAGCAGAAGGTTGGACTCGAGGTGGCGCCTGGAATCGTCCCCCTCTTTCCGGAGACTGTGATGCTGTACGCAATGGTACATCATTGCCCCTTGTGTTGGTAATTCGTGATGTGACGTCCTGTCCAGGCGTCCAGTGCCTTCTTGGGGGTGTATCGTTTGTAATTTCAATTATTGGCGCGCGGGCGGAACCCTGAGAGGGTGAACGGCGCAAAGAAGGTGGAGGGGCATCATCCAGATTGATGTGAACATCCCCCGGGCGCTGGGTTTGGGGCTGGCGTTCGCTTAGCGGGGAAGGTTGCTGCGACTGAGGCTGCTGTTGTTGAGGCGACTGCTGTGCAGGGTATTTCCGATCAAACGTGGCATTGAGGTTCGGATATGACGGGAAAGAACGTGGAGAGTGTGTTGGAGTGGTTGGTAACGACGGAGCAGGAGCAAATGAAGGTGTCCCGTCTGACGGCTGGGGGGTTACAACTTGAGAAAGGAGCATGGATGAGTTATTATGGACATGGATGTAGTGAGACTCACTTTGGGCGTCCATCGTGCCAAAAAAAGGCCGAGCGGCAATTCCTGGCGTGCGCGGAAGGGGAGGGACATTGGTGGGCCACACATGGTGTTGGCGCAGAGGGCTAGCTCGAGTGGGACTCTGAGCTGGTGTAGGGCCCGACGCTGCGTGCTGGGTCTGCTTTTCGCGTTCGCGTTCCTCTGCTAAACCGATGGATGCGAAGCGTAATGTGAGAGACTGGGGCTCTGCTGTAGACGAGCTGGAAGGGGCACTTTGATTGGAAAACGAGGTGAACGGAGTGGAAACTGGAGGCGACATGCGCGCACGTGGACTGAGCGGGTGGGGGATGGTCGGGGTCGGGGCGGGAGGTTGCGGGAGTGTGGCGGAACGGGTAGCACGCGGCCGAGAGATTTGAGTCTGCTGAACTAGAGGGGTGGTCTGGGTATCGTCGCGGTTTGCAATCGCTACCCTAGAACGGAGAGGTAAATCTCTGATTCCATAGAGAGGAGTGGGGGTGTGGACGTTTCTTGCGGATACGATTCCGTGTTCGTCGTCGTCGTCCACCTGCATAGGATCAGCAAAAGTCATCGGTTCATAGGAATCTGGGTCCGAGAGGGAAGAGACATCTGAGGGAGAGGAAACGTTGTGTTCATCTTCTGAGGAAGCGGGGAGACGCTGATGGAGGGAAGGGATGCGGGGTGGTTCGGTGGGTGAGGAGGGAAGAGGGCGACGAGAGGGGGATGACTGTGGTCGTTGTGGAAGGGCGCGCTCGGGGCTGTCGGAGCGGGGAGGGAGCACGGCCGAGAGGGTGCTCCCGCGCTCGATTACGTTTGTTCCGACGGGTGCGGATGAGGCAGTAGGGGAGTGAGGGTTGCGGAGCGGAGGAAAGGTGGGTTGGTAGTGGGATGACGGAGGGGAAATGGAGAAGGCTGCGGCGGGGACGAAAGGCGTGTGTGCTGGGTCTGGAGGGGGTGCGGCGCGGCGGGAGAAGGAGCTTGGAATGCGGAGATCGCGATCGGGAAAGAGGTTGATGCCAGACTTTACGGGGCTGGCTGGTCTAGCAGTGAGATCAATGCTGGCATGTTTCGAGGTTGGTCTTGTCGGAGAAAGGGCGGGTGTTGGGAGCGGACGTCGAGCGTGTGTTGTGGGGGAAGTTGGGATGGGGTGTCGCGACGGTGGTAGTGATTCTGGACGTGGACGTGGAGTTGGAAGTGGACGTCTCGGCGTAAACTCGAATCCGGTCGAGTGTTGAGTCGAGTATATGCGTCGGGGATCGTCCTCGACGTGCATCATTGGCGATTTTGCGGAATCATCAAAAATAATATATTGGCATTGGCATCAGCTCTGAAATCACGTGATAATACATGACAAATATGTACAAATACCCCCTGTCATGCTCCGCCAATACGACCCATCCGGATATCTGTATCTGGAGATACTCGCGGCGTGCATCTCGGTGCTAACCCATTCATTAGACATCATCGTAACAGATCCGCACAACCACTCGCCTGTAGCCTCCATTCTCATTCTCCGGAACGACGTATCGCCCTTCCCCGTTGATCGAACACGGGTACACAAAGTGTTCATGTAAATGGTTCGCATATTCGATAACGTTCCGCTCCATCGTCCCAGAGATCGCAATGTAGTCGATCAAACTGCAAAACGCCGATTCATTCCCTGCAATTCAACCAGTGTACAACCCACCTCAGGTGTATAACGTGCTCGCAGAGCCCGACACCACCTGCGTGCGGACATACCAACACACCGAATCTGCGCACACGACCCTGCCGCATTAACACCTACACAGTCAACGCCGTTCCACTCACTTGGCCGCCATCAAAAGCACCCCAAGCACCTCACTCACCCCACCCAGCCTACACGCATCAATTTGCGCCACGTCCACCGCCTCCGCTTGGAATAATTGTTTGAACGTCATCCTGTTGTGTGCGTGTTCTCCCGTGGCAACACCGATACCGTACGGTGCCAATGCCCGTCGAATGGCCGCGTGTCCAAGAATATCGTCCGGTGCCGTCGGCTCTTCAATGAACCTACTCACGTCAGCCCCCCATTAGCCTAACACCAGTACAACAACCCACCATGGTCGAATCTCCTCGAGTGCTTTAACATATCTGATAGCTTCATCAACGTCCCACACCTGGTTTGCATCAATCATTAACACCGCCCCTGTCTGCCCCGCGTTTTTCCCTTTCAATTCGGGGCTATTAGGATCACGGAGCGGCTCATCTGTCCGATAACTCCTCTCACGAAACGAAACAACACCTGGCATCGCTCAAACATCACCCACCGATAGGATAATTCTTCGTGTCATCAATGATACGCCTGATCATCTTTCCTCGTCGCAAGTCATCCTCGAGCGAAGCTCCAACCTTCATCTTGAAGTGCGTCCAACCCGCCTGCACCGCTTCTTTCACAAGATGTGCAACCTTTTCGTCAGGATAGCCTGAACAACAGGCAATATCAATGCAAATAATGTAACAAATAGTTTCACCCTCACCGAGCCACCCTGCGGATGTAATGTACGCAGGATATCTAAGACACATCGTTCGCCGACGGTCCATCAAACAAGAAATGCTTCCACATACCCGACTCGTTTTACATGAGCTTCTCTTTCCCGTTTTCCTGTTTCCTTTCCTCTCAGCATCGCCAGCGCTTCCTCTCGTGTGAGCACATCAGTGATGTACCTAAACGCGGTTGCATTCACAAGCTCTTCCTAGATCACAGCCCAAGTCCGAGTCTGCTCATGAATCTCAGAGAAGGACGACGCACCGGAGTCATGTCCACGATGAGCTTCCAAAGCGGTTTCTTTCGCGACTTTGCAAACATGTCCCACACCGCATTATTGACTGCAGCAAGAGCGAGATGAATGATACCCTTTTCGGGGCCAATCCTGTTGTCCGTCGAACCAAATGTTGAGCATCTGTACAACAACAGTGGATGGGTGCTTACCAGCGTAACTGTGAGTCGCTGGACATCCAGTCCCATGCACGCCCCATGTTGGCAAAAAAATCCTCCGGATCGCGGCCGATCAAGCGCTGGGCGAGCACTTGAATAGCGTGGCAGACCTAAGGCATCGGTGACGATGGTGTTGAGTCCACCATTATGACAGACTCCCGTCCCGTCTAGCGGCGAGCGAGAGGGAGCAGACGATGGTCGACGACTCACAATATCCGTTCCCCTGCCAATAGTAAACGTCATACCGTAGCCGGCCAGATCTTCATTGGTGTACAATATCACATACGCCGCGGAGTAGTCGCAATCAGTATTCCTGTCACGGCAACAGCACTCGGATCTCAGTCGCTAGCGATCGCTATCAGTAGCTTACATCGCGTCGGTACCATCCCCAGTGAGGGACGTAGGGAAGCGAACATCTAGTCACGAAAAGGATATGTGGGTGATACTACTCAGACATGACACCAAACAACCTTACCGTGCGTTTCGAAGCGAGTGATTTTCCGGGGCATTGCGCAATGCCAAGGGGTTCGGTGAAAAGCGCTGGCGGCTCAGTCGACAAGAACGGCAATCACTGTCCAGTACGCAATAACAAGCTGAGCCCGAGCCCGACTTGCTGTAGGTCCAGTGATCGTGCACCGCAATCGTAATCGACTTGTTCGCGTCCGCCCGCCACGCAGCCTAGGTATCATTATCGGCAATCGAATCTCGGAGCTCCTCACCCCCGACCGCAGTTTGGATCCGGAGCGAGATGAATTCGCACGCATGAAATGGAGGAAAGCTCGTCGGTGGTTGTCATACATAAAAAGCTAGTACCTGCTTGTACTCTTCGATTGTAGCATGTTACGGCTTCGAGGAATGGACGCACAACCTGCAACGGTGACGGTGTGTACAACGAAACATTGGATGTGATTCAATGGCTGTGAGACAGTTACCGACAACAAGCAGAACTGGGATAACAGAGGAAGCATGGGCAACCTACGAGCATAAAGGGGCAAAACCTCGAGGAAAACAATCATCACCGACCGAATAGACATGGGGAGGGAGAAAGGCATGGGAGAAGCCGACAAAACGCATCCAAAATCCAGGTTCTTGTGTTGTTCATCACCTCTTTTCCCCACCGGTAACAGACCCATACGACAGCTCCGATTGCTCGCTCATATACACCATGCTTTCCTCATGCGTCCTCAGTTCACGTCATCCAACTTGTCCTGGACGTCCGCTGCCGCCACCTGTTCACCCTCCACATCAAAGTTCTCGACAAGATCGGGAACGTCATCGTCGTCGTCTTCAGCACCGACCACGGCTGGCCTCTGTTGCCCTTGTTGAATTGCTTGGTAGGATTCCGCGAGCTTACGCAATGACGCGAGTGAATCAGGTCCGAGCTGGTTTAATATTCCAGGGACGAGTTCTGTGAGCTCCTTGACGTGTCCAGCACCGTAAACCGCAAAGGTGTTGGCGGACACCGCGGCATGAACTGTTCAAAAATAGCAGGGCAAGATTAATACCCTAGATCTCGTGCGAAACGTGCCATAGTGGGAAAAAAAACATGGACATCGGCGGCATGCACAGGACGTTGCTCGAAACGTAATAGAGAGCAGAACGTGCCTTTTGGAGCGGTGAAATGTAGTACGTTTCCGTCCTCTCTGAACATGTTTACTTCCTCTACTCCGGGGATAGGTTGTACATTGAGTTTTTTGAGGGCAGCCTGCAGCTTTTTATCGTCTTGTGCGGCAGAGGGCTTGGTTTTTCGGACAACTTTCCGACGCATGGTGCCCTTTCCACCTGGATCATGTTAGAAGTGTTGATTTGGAGGAAGGAGTACAAAAGGAACCAGCGAAGGTCCACCGCGGGGATGGCTGACCAGAAATCGCTCACCAAGCCGGTTGGCTGCAGCCTGGGCCTGCAGTTTGGCCAATTTTGCTGGATCCATGAAGGGTTGGGGATCAAAGGTGGGTTTTCGTGTACGATGGAAAACAAGGTTTACACACAAATATGCATACACAAATCACCCAGGCCAGGAGATGATTAGATGAGATGGATGAGATGATAGTCATCTCATCTCTCGGCCATGTCCACCGTCCAATTCCACATTCGACCAGCCACCGCCGACGACGTCGTACGCATCCACGTCGCTGCCACATCCGTCGCTGACAAGGTAAACCTAGGACACGCTTCTAGAGCTTGTCCATGGTCTTGTATGTCCCAACCACCGTCCGATCTGCGTCACTGAACGCTTACATAGGCCGAATATGAGAAGGAGCCAGAGTCTGCAAAGGCGACTCGCGAGCTTGTAAGCGCTCCTGTCTGCTGCAGTCATGATCGGCATCTACCACTCCTGCAGTTCAGAGAAAACATATTCGAAAGGGGTTACGCACACGCCCTGCTCGCTTTTCAAGGCACGCTAGCCCATCCTGGCTCTCCCTTGGGCATGGCCCTTTACTTTTTCAACTTTTCCACCTGGACAGGGAAACCAGGGGTGTATGTACGTCCCTGATTTCTTGTCCACGCTTCACATGGTCACGAAATGCAGCTCGAGGACTTGTTTGTGAAACCAGAGGCCAGGAATTGCGGCGTCGGCAAGGCTCTGTTTGGCGAGCTTGGAAAAGTGGCTCAGGAAAAGGTCATTTACTTTATCACACCTCTGCTGTGGGTCAACAACCGATTTTTCCCTGACAGGATTGCGCACGTGTTGATTGGAGTGTACTCACGGTGGGTGCTCATTGCTAGAATACATTCACAAATTCACCAAGGTGAGTGCAGTGGAACGAGCCATCCATCGCCTTCTATGAAAAAGTCTTGTCAGCTAAGCGCATGGACGGCTGGATGGGCATGCGGTTGACAGACGAGGGTATCCAAAATCTCACAAAATTTGCCCTCATATCCAATTAAACGGTTCGCCACTGGTGGAGTTTTCTTTGGAGATGAATCATATTGCGATGCGCGGATGATGTAGCCATATAGGGTTCCAGTGCATCAGGGCAACCTCTTTGGTTTCGGGGCGGTGTGAACCTAGTCGCCGCTGATAGATAATGCAGGCTTTAGCAAACATTCGACGTGAACCTTACAGTAGTGTGCCCGAGGTATACCGACAAGGGAATAGTACGTGTTATGCTCCATCGTAATTAGCGCCACCGGCCTACGCATTCCACGGACATATCAGCAAGGAAGTCCAGTGCACGCACGTGGCATCACTCACCTTGCGCAGTCTAGAAATAACGGACTCGTCTTTCAGGTCGTCCCTTTCATGTGCAGCCACTTCGATTGAGTAAACACGCAACACCTCCTTGACATTCGTAGTATGGACGGAAATCTAGAATGTGCAGTGGGATAAGGGCAGGTTAACATCACAACTAGGGTGAAGTGAATGTGAGATGAACATCATCCGTGTCGTGTGTGATTTGCGACCGGGAAAACAAACAGGAAACACACGGTGCCGTCTGACAGATACACGCGGTGCTGCACGTAAGAACGGAGAACGTGGCGACCAACCTTGGCTTTTCGCATCACCTTGCACCTAGGTCCGATCCACACAACGAGAATGAACTTTTCGCGCTGAGATTCTTTGTCGTTGGAATAGGTGACGCGAGCATAGCCATAAGAAGCCATCGCGTCGTCGAAGGCCTCTCGGAGCTCCGAAAGACCGCTTGTGCCTGTCTTTGCGACCACGAGCTTGTCTGAGCGATCCGACTGAGTGCGTGTGCGGAAGGCGTGTCAGACTAAGCCATACTGGTGAAGAAGGCTGACCTCATAATCCAAAAGTAACCAATTAGTTTCAGATTTGTCCGAGCGGACGTCCAGGTAGGCTGGAGGATCAGAAAACCCGGTACCGGTTCAAATGATAGCGGAGAAGTGGGTCGACAGGAGCTGACCTTGGTTGATACACGCGTCGGACACGTCCGCCATGCTGCGTTTGGTTGTGTTCAAGGAAAGGAGGGCAGGCAAGGCAACTCTCAACACTCACTCGAACAACGATCGGGGTATGCCGACAAGTTGTACGTCGCGGAGTGTAAACGAAACTCTTGCCCTTGCCAAACGACGAGACGAGCCATGTCCTGGCGAATCGTGCTCCCCACCGTCGCACGTCGTCTCTACTCACAGCGCATCCCACCTCGCAACTGGCAATTGGCCGGACACGTTCCCCCCACCTCCCTCCTCTTTGATAATGACGCTCCCCTCGATCTCAGCGAGGACGAGCCCCCACCGCCACCGAAAAAACCTCCTGGTGTGGCTCCCACCCCTGAGCAGTGGCGACGGCATCGCGAAAAGATCAAAGAGGTATTCCCAAATGGCTGGAACCCCACGCGTAAACTGTCGCGCGATGCAATGGACGGTCTCCGTTCACTGCATGCGTTTGACAAGGACACATTCTCGTGCGCGGTACTCGCGGACAAGTTCAAGATCAGCCCAGAAGCTGTCCGCCGGATTTTACGGAGCAAATGGGAGCCATCAAAAGAGAAGCGGGCCCGCCTGGCGGAGAGGGAAAGAAGGAGTAGAGAAGATTGGATCACGAGAAGAAGACAGGAGGAGAAAGACAGAGCGGCTCAGATCCTCTCCGAGGTTAAGCACGCCGTCAGCCCACAGTCGCGTCAAAGGTCGACACGAGCCAAGTCACAAGACAGGTTCTTCTTCAAGTGACATCTGCCCCTCCGGACGTGCGATTGTCCACCGCTGCGTTCTGTACGGAAATCTTCAGTCAGTTACACTTGCCACCCTGTGTGTCATATCTGATGCACATCGAATTATCCTGCCTGGGCTTGTCCCTCGTATTCATACTAGTTTAATGTTCGTTTTCATTTATGTATACGAACAACACTATCATTACGGCCCTACATCTAGTCCCATGATACCATCAAGGCAGTCAAAGATGAGAAAATACGAATTTGGTCTATTAAGGCTATCGGACGGTCCGATGAAGGGTAACCGAGATGAATAAGTAATCACCCTGCTGGGCAAGGCTTTGCAGGGTCGAAAATGCGTGATACGTATGTCCAGGTCTATGTACGCACGGTCCCGAGGGCCAAAATCCTAGAAATAATTCAAATTTGATTAAACATAAAATAGATCGTTGGGGTAGATTCGAGCCAAAGCGTCGTGCGTCAAATGATGTAAGGTGGGCACGACCTGGTTCGAGATTGCAGTACAATAGTGTCCAGAGCGATAGTCAACGTCCAGCCTAACTTTCAGTCACCGTTCTGCCTTGTCGTATGCAAGGTAATAAACATCTTTGTCCGGCCGGCACAAAAGGATATCGTTCCAGTTGGGTCGTGGCAGGGGATCGGGCCGTGCACCAGTCGAATCCACGATCGAATACCGAAATCGCAAGAGCATCATCGTAGTAACGAGCTTGAGTTCCATTCTCGCGAGGCGCTGGCCTAAACAGATGGTTTTACCTGTGAACCAGGTGTCAACTCCACAGCCAACCACGTAATGATGTGCACACCCACCACCTCCCCACCCAACATAACCGAACGGCGTCTTCGCCTCCTGGCGACTCGGGTCGAACTTCCACGGATCGGGATATAGTTCCGGATTAAGATGGACATCCGAAAATGGGTAAACTATGTATGCCCCTGAAGGAATAGTTTTGGAATCGATCACTGTGTCAGGTCCAAGGTTGCGACGCATGGCCGTGTGTGGCTGCGCAATTCGAAGTGTCTCGTGGATGAGTGCATCCAGAACGGGTGTCTCTGCCTCCCAAGCTTCCAGGGGAATGGATGCCAAGCGCGACGAGAGCGAAGTTTTGGTTGCTGCTACGGGTTGGTATGCAAATAGCAGCTCTTCGACTTCCCGCATAGCCTTGTTCTTCCATTCCATGTTGTTTCCAAGAAAAGTTATAAGCCATGATGCTGTAGTACCAGTCGCCCTGGCTCCTGCCACCAGTAAACCCATCATGAACTAAAATCAAGTCAACGAAATGCCAGAAAGCCGATTCTGAACACTTACCCCAACAATCACTAGTCGTTCTTCCTGTGCGTCAATAAGCATCTGAAGGGTGTCGTTCTGGAAGTTGCCGCTCTTCATACGAACGTCGATTGCGCGTGAGAAGATGTCATATACCTCCTTCGTAGCGAGCAATTTTTTCACCATACTTGGGGCGGGTAGCCAGGGGAGCAGCACAGTTGTCGGGGTAGTTCCGCTATCCAAGATATCGTACAGGTTCTTGAGCCGCGAAACTAGTGCAGGATCGTCTGCAATTTCTTGACAAGTAAGGCTTCGCACAGTAGTTTGAAAGACGAGCTATTGCGAACAAAGGGTGGGGGCATCAGCTACTGGAAGCAGGGCACTGTTTAATTGAGAACACACCTCATATATTTTCTCGAAGGGATCAAATGTTCCGCTTGCTCCCCAGGTGTCCATGACCTGATGGCAATCATTCAGGACGGGTACAATGACTGTAATATGGGAATCAGTAACATACGCCACGAGGATCTGTCACACGCACGTCCTCGAAGTTGGTCGTCTTTCTGAACGGAAACAAGGCGTTTGTGGATGAGGGCTACTCGGCGCGTTTGAAGATCCGAGGTGACACCTTTGACCATAGGAATCTAACACAGACAATGATTCAACTAATGTAGATAGAATATAGGAGGCAATACATACAGCACCGGACAAGACCTTGAAGCCCTCTGTGAGATCAAAAGTCCTGTTGGCGAAGAAAGCCTTTCGTGCAGACTCCCCGGAGACAACAATGACAGTTTCCTGGGATGACGTTAGGAAGGCACGTTGGAACCCGAAAGGCAGGACACGAACGCGCAGCATGTTGAATTGGAATAACTTCGCTCCCGTCTTGCGGAAGCCTTCATTGAGGAAGTCAAAGCGCCGTCGAAAGAATGGGGCGATGGCAAGTAGGTGGGAACCAGGTAAATACACAGGGGTTTGTGAGGAGAGATCGTCTTTTGACGAGCCGTGACCAAGAAGAAGGAGTACAAAAAGAATGAGAAGAGCCAGAATGATTTGGACCTTGAGACTCGAAACAATAAAAGCATCGGCAGCTGACTGCAAGCCAACTGTATACATGGTTGAGAATGCGGGAGGAATTTTCGATAAGTGAGGAATATAGCGAGGGACAGAAAACGTTTGATGTCTGCCCTTTTTAAGGATCCAGTGGGGTGCACGTTGTAACACCTGTGAGTACAGAATGACACGAACACGCATCATCCGAGGGGCGCCGACGCACCGCTTGGAGACAGGTTCAAATCGGAATTCTGAGATCCATGACGATCAGCTTTCGGCTCCGGCCTCAGGAAGTGGCCTCTAACTAGTAATGAAGCTCGCTGCACGTGCTAGGGAGGGCGGCCGACAGCAAGCAACACGCACTGGACGGCCTAGCCGTATCGGAGTGCCATCCTGCTCCTTCAGTCCCCGTCTCCTGTGAGTCATGAGCTTCCGATCCCAACCTTGGACAGGCTGTCAACCCTGAAGCGCAGTACGCCCAGAGTACCTAAATTTTATGCCTCGAGGTATTCGTGCGGCGGTGACATTGCGCCAGGGACTGAATTCATTCGTCATGGTACTTCCGTCGGAAGTTGATCGTCCAGCACTAAGCCCGCGCACTTTGTCTAGTGAAGAGAAGGGATTGCCCAATCCAGGTTGATGGAGGCGCAAATCGGGATCTTGAACGGTTCCGGACATCGACTGTGATTCCGCACGCGAATTTCTAATGATAATCAAAATTTATTGGTATAACCCCAGAAACATTCCGTCAACGTGTACCTTCTCCGTCTATCACCTGGGTGAGCTGGCAGATGGCGCGATAAAAATTTTCCGAAATACACCGAATGTTAGTGCTGCCGCGAAGTGAGGCCCGGGTGAGGTGAAGTAGCGTCGGAGTCGAGGTGGGGTGAGGTGCACAGCCACATGAGGTCGGGTGAGGTCGCTCGCCTGCCTAAATCGCCTCAAAAGGATATGGTTGTGTCGCTAAGATGTGATATGTTCAGCTCGATTATGACTGATAAAAGCTAGACCATGTAGTAGGTACAATAGTAATGTACTTCATTCAACACTAGCTGGGAATTCAAGCTCGGCCTCAAGCATTCCTTGTTCAGTATTGCACCATTCATTTTCAAATGAGAGCTGCTCACTGTGAAATAAAAATTTGAGTATTTGAAAAATTTCAGGCATTTTCAGAGACAAGCTGTTCCGTCGTGCTGTGTCAGTGTCCTTCCCGGACGAAAAGACTTGCTCACAAGGTACTGAGGGTGCCTGGACAGGAAGGACATCAAGGGCAACATGATAGAGCAGTGGAAAAGTGTATTTTTTTTCCTAAGAACAGTGAGACACCATAGCAGATGATAGAAATAGAAAACTAACCTGCCAGAAGTGGAGAAGATCAAAGTCTGCTAAAGCAGCCCCACTAATGACCCCTGCTGCCTTGTACTGCTCAATTTCTGTATCAACCATAAGCAGGTCACTCTCCTCTTGGTTCATAACTTGTTCTTCAAGAGCTGGTGGGGACAAAGGGTAAATTTGAAGATGAGAGAGAGCATGAGAGTCACTCAAGTGCCATGAAACCATTGTTTTGGGATCAAGCAGCATGAGATGCAGTCAGTAGGACAGGACAGAGATTTCTGGCTTGCAATGTGGCCAGTGATAATACTGTACTATCAGATGGTGCAGATAATATTGACTGCCAGTTGTACCTTTGATATTCAAGCATCTGTTGGAAGTACAGTATAAAATTTTGTAATAATCTAGGCAAATAACTTACAGATTCACAAATCCATTCCTATGCAGCCTTGGCTTCATCCTGCATCCAATGATGTTTGATCTGCTCAAACTTGAACATAGGATTGAGTACTTGTGCTACTAATCAGTTTCAAGTTAATGAATAGTCTAGGAGTAAACATACCGATTGCAATGGCATATGTTTGAGTCTTCCAAGATTCTACAAGATATTCATTGATTTTATGAACTGACTCATCAATTGCATGTTTGAGCAGTGGTAAGGCCACCTTTGCAGATCTGAGGTGTTGAATTAGCTTCTCATAGAGTGGAAGCACAATTGAAAGGGTGAGTGTCTTTTCTGCTGATACTCCTTGCTAGACAACATGAAAAAATGCAAGATACATGTGTACATCTGCAAGCACTTGAAGCTGTGCATTGCTAAGTTTAAACTTGCACAAGTCCCTATATTTTTCCAGCCTAAGCAGCTTGGAAATTGCCTAGGGATTGTGTCAATCAGTTGTGTAAATGAAAATGCAGCTTATTGCACTTACAAGATATAATTCATTCAAGCACCCAATCAATCATTAAATAGATTGATGAGCATGTCACAACATCATGAAGCAGAGTGCCAATCTTCTTTGGCATAACTGTTTGAAATGATTATTGAAAAGTCTTCACATCAGAAATTTTACAAGAATCTTGTTGAGCTAATTTTGGCTAATTTCACATAATTAGTTAAATTAGCCAGAATTAGGTAAAAATTAGCAAAATAAGATTCTTGTAAAATCCCTGATGCATGTCACTGTCCTGATACACAACAAGCTATCACAAGCTGGCATGTTGATGAAACAACATCTTTTTGTAAGATATTAAGATATTCTGAGGTATGTTGATTATGATTTGAGCTATTGACATGTGATAAGCACTTGAGGCCAGTCTGGACTGCTATGTTGATGTCATGTGGAAAGCATCTACTCAAGTTACAGTTGCCTTGTAAGCAAACTGTATTCTGTTCCCTTTATGGTCAAAAGTAATTCCTTTTGCATATAGTAGCCAGTCCAGATCTTCCATCATGATATTACAATTTGATGCATTGTCAAGTGTGATCATTCCAATCCAATCTAGTGCTTTGATCTCACTTAAAATTTTGAAGAAATGCTGAGCAAGGTTTTTGCCTGAATGAAAGCCTGATATTTGCCAAAAAGCTACAAGGAATAAGCATATGCTAAGGCAGCTTTTTGAATCTAAAGTACAGTAGTGTGCTATCATAGCCATGAATAATATTGTAAGCTTTATTTGGTGTGGAATATTGCAATTTGTAAGCTCATCTCCAATATACATATTTTTCAAGCACATATTCTCCAAGCTTTGCTGTGGTGGCCCAACACCAAACACTGGACTTGTATTTTGATTCACTGGTGTGTTTTGAGATATAGATTGAACCTACTGACTAGTACTTGGCCCTTTAGATCACTTGAATAATTCAGTCCCTATACCACCATGTGTAGCAGAAGATTTGCATTTCTGTGATAATGGTGCTACCATCCAGGTTGGGGCACTGTTAACCACTTGTGACATGATGCTACCACATACTATAGCTTGATGGTCTTCTGGCTTCTATATGGCAAGTGGGACTTCATTAGACTGGCCAGCAACTTGTGAAAGCAAGAATGGTATGTGATTTGATAATGATCCAATAGCAAAGCAATAGCATGGACAGTGGCCACAATGTATGCAAGTGGAAGAGTTTAAGCTCATTTTTGTATATCTTTCACTCATGTTATTCAAGCTTATATGTTCTGTGTTCTGCCAGTATAATTATGTTTTCTGGCCAGAAGTCACTGCATTATTCAACAATATGCTCAGCCCAATGCTAACACTGTGTATGCATAATATAGATGTGTGCCAATGCATGCAGTGCCAGCTTAGCCACATGCCACATACCAGTTTACAGGACACTGCCTTCAAATTCAAGCAGTAATCATATTTGCACTATTCCAGCAGCTCCAGTCCAGGCTTAGTCTTAGTCTAAAGATAACTTAATCATATCTTATCATTTACAGCATGTGTGAAAACTTAATTCAATTTGGGCAATGCCTTGATTTGAGGTGAGGTGAGGTGAGGGTGAGGTAGCATTGACCTCAAGGCCCATTTAGGTATCTGAGGTGACCTCACCTTGACCTCACCTCAAGTTGCGGCAGCAACTTGCACACCGAACCTAGCGTGGGAAAAGCGGTGACTAATCACGCGACGCAGACGCCGCCAAAGTGGGAGTGCCAGTGATCGAGCACGGTTAACACACAACACCAATGAGTCAGTGCAGCCAGGACCACGCAGACGTGGAAAATCTGGTGCGATGCGAAAAAATAATCAAACTTTCCAGGTGCAATCCGTTCGGGAATACGGTTGGCGCTGAGCGGGAATGAATAAAAAAACGCATCAAACGCAAATTCACGGCGAATGGGGAGAACGCACTAAATTAATGCACCCACTATGTATAATATTCCCGAGCCAAGAAGCCAACCAAATCCCATTTCGGAAAATACCTTCGATGTACCATGCCTTAGAACCAACTGCGTGACAGGCACTATACCACATAGGCCGAGGGAAATGAACACCCCTGTCCTCACACCTCGATGTGTCGGCCTGGCATACTGAGGACTCAAGACAACATATGTGGCACCTGCCAGACACAACATATGTTAATTCTCCATTAGTGTGTTTCAAGAGCGCTTACAGGTACCAGCGAACACAATAGCAAGCGAATGAACGACTTGTGCGAGAGTGTCACAGAAAAACCCATAAGCAATACAAGGTACGAACGATCCGACAATCAAGACTAGGTTTGGAAGAGTTAGTGGCAAGTTCCAGTAGTTGAAAGGAATCAACCTATGATGCCAATATAATCTAACGCATGGCATTTGGACGAGACCTGTCACATTTCAGAACCTTGAACCACAGTCTGCATGGTGATGACTTACACTTTGAGAGTGACATGTGGAGATGTGAAACAGAGCACTGGCACAGAGACAGAAGATAGCCGACAAAAGGAATATTGCAACGACAGAGGTATCGATCCACGTAGCCGTTTCATATACTGCCACGTATCTCGTCTGAAAGGTTGCCAGTAAAATAACGAAAAGCATTGCACCCCAAAAGTGACTGTGGATGTTGACTGTGCGGATAAGAAAATACATTGGCCATGAGTGCCTGGACATCAGCACGGCCTACCAGATTCATTGTGAAAATCTAGTGATTCGACAAATGGCTATGTTTGTAAGCATTCTATACGAGACATTTGCATGATGACCCACAGCCGAAGATCGATGCGACGCAGCCAGACCACCTATTCTGAACCCTAAACATGAAACCACACGCTCAGCTTTGACCACACCCGAGAATCGACGGCGTACTTACGGACGGTATCCATTCAAAATGAACTCATTGTCCCTCTGCCATTCTGGGATCTCGCTCCAGGAGAGTGTGGCAGCCGATCGTTTGTACTTCGTGTCGGAAATCCCTGTCCCATTGACAAAGACAGACGAAACTCTGCGCCTGTACATGAAGGCCGTTTCAAACACACCAAATCCAAAAAAAGAAATTTAGATTACATTTACCCACACGCACGGCAACCTCAGCAGGTGAGAAAATGGCACGGCTTGATCCGAAAGATCCCGATTCCATTCCAAAACACGCGGGGGCTGGTGTGATACATATCGACTACTGGGTCACACAGTTTGAGTTACATACATGCAATGTTCAAGAACCAACTAGCGATTGTCGCTTCCGAGGTCTACACGTGTCCCCCAAAGAACCCCGGTTCACATCCGGTTTGAATCGAGGAGATATGTCGACTGTACTCAGGTATTGTTGCATGCGACATGGTCGCAGCCAAAGTCAAGAGATGAAAACCTTTTTCAACGCAGAAAAGTCACAGACTTGACCGGACCGTGGGCATTCGACTTTGCCGTTATTCTTGGCAGCCATCTCTTCGAGTGCCTAGACGAACAGCGGTGCCGTAAGAAGCGCCTGCAGTTAATGCTCGATCTGAGCCTACCTCTGTCGAGTAAACGTAGCCGTTTGGGAACGCCATCGGCATATTGTCCTCGTCCATTATTTTACCGCTCAAATAACAAACAATGGTGGAGTTGGCGTGGTGACTAAAGGGTACTTCTTTCGCGAGAACACTGATTTTAGGGTCGCATACCGGACAGTCGATATTGTGTGGTTGATCGTAGCAAGCAGGCAGTTTCAGAGAGGCGAGTCCGGAGTAGAGTGCAAGGTGTAGAAGTGGCTCCGTCGGCAAGCTGTTCAATGAATAAATGGCAAGGCGAAATGCTTGAATCAAAGTGGTCCAGCGAGACCCGTCGTACAGACGCTATAATGTCCTCAGTCTCTCCAGACTTGCTACCATTGACCACGAACCTTGTATTGGCCACAGGTCGTCGAAGGTTGAACCGCCAGGAGTGCCATAGCTTGCGTAATCTGCTGCAAGTGGGTCTCCTGCCACGGTATCAAGTGTTTCTTCGCATATGTGATAGCTTCTTGATTTCTGCGAGCGCGGGTTAACTCAATGTATTCTTGAAGCCGTAGTTCAAACTCGAGAGTGCTCTAAAAAGTACCGGAAATTGCTATGTCAAGCACGGCATATGATAACTCGGGAACTGACCCTAATCTTCCTCAACGCCGTCTTATTTTCATTGCACCATGCGATAGCTTCGGTACAACTGTGCTGGAACAGCGCGCGTTCAATCCTGTGGATGTCCATAAAAAGGTCAATATCCACAAGGGTCTGTGGAGATGAACCTTCAACGTGTTGTCCTGCAAAGAGTGCCGACAGGCTAACGTACTTCGATACACCTCTCTTGGGCAAGTTTCTTGGCTGTTTTTTCTCGGCCGGTGCGGAGCGTCCAGTCAACCAGCCATCTGTCCAGCCGCGTGTCCGCCCAGCGCGAAAAATCAGGGCAGTTCGTGGTCTGCAGAGCTTCGACCAACGCAAGATGGTGAAGACGCTCGTGCGTGACATCCAGTGTAGGCTTGCCGTTATTTTCCTGCAAGTCCAAAAGCTGTACAGAATGCGCATCTGATGGATTAGTATCAAGAGCGCACAATACATGAGGACCCGACCTTGCGTTTGAGATTCTCCACCCGCGTTATCATGCCATCAATGGTCTTGGCCGCATCCTCAAGGTTGACTTCCTTGTTCCTTGTACGTTTTTGAAGTTCGTTGGACACCGACTGTACATTACCCAGCTCGCGCTCGATGTTCCTTTGAGATGTGCGAAATACTTTGCGATAATTCTCGTAGGGGACCTAACGTGCCACATTACGGTAAGAGGCATCCACTCTAAGGCGACTCAGACGTACGCGCACAAATGGCTGCTCAAACAGCATGACACCATCAATGTATACCTTGTTCGTGCTCATTGCAACCGATTGGCGGAGCCGCCTCGTCGTTGTGTCAAAGGTGCGTGCAGTGCCTCTTACACATACACATGACATAGTACTGTCGATCGTGGTCACGTGACTGCTCAGTGAATGTCGGCTGGGCTGTGATTCATCTTCTTGACTGAGTGATGGAGAACACGTTCATTGCCGTGCAAGCATAGCTGTCTTTTTTTTTTTTCATTCCCAAGCGGTTAGGGTTCTATTTGGAACCAATAAACTAAAAAGGGTATAGTCATCTGTGCCTTGCTGTTGGAAATCCCTTTCTCCAAGCATAAACCTCTCTGCCCAGTGCAACTATCAAAGGCACCGAGATGGAAGCAAACAGAGGCGTATATACAGCATACTTATGTTCTGCAGGAAAGTACAGCATTGCCAACATGCCGGGATTGAAGAAGGCGTGTGATGCCAATGACAGTGCCTGACTGGACCACCGTAGGGGAGCCACAGGGGATGTTACAGCAGTTCGATAAACCTATGGCAAAAGCTGTTTTGTTAGAATATCTATACAAGAGGATTCGAAATGGAAACTAGACCTCCTCAAGGGCTGTCAGTGCGTTATGTACATCCCATCTAACCTTCTGGTCAACGGGCATGGTTTCGATTTGATCGACGAGCTTCACGATACTGTGGAGTGTCTGTTGGCTGTTCAATACATTCTGTGAGGTTCGGAGCCGCGAGAGAGTATCCAGCTGCCATTCGGATAGTGGAGAAGCCACCTCAGACCGCACACCACGAGGAAGCGAGGTAACACCCAATAATGCGGTCAGTTGATCGGAAAACGTGGCAAAGACAGGCACCAGGTCGACCGCTGTCAAATGCGTCATAATCTGTTGTGCCTCCCTGTTTAGAATGAAAATACCGCCCCACTGAGGCAAGAGGAAAGCGTTCTGATTCGTGGGTGACCCTGGAATCATTCTAGTCATCTGATCATCCAGGATGACGGAAAACACTCACCGTGCGCGTCAAGGATACATAGTGGCTGCCCGAATGATGACGGTACAAACAACACGAAATGGAGCACAGGATCATTAGAAACACTGGAAGCTAAATTGCACGTTAGAAATCTTATTACAGACGTCAGGAAACAGGATAATTACACAGTGACCATTCGGCAGAGTTGACAAACACAGTTAAATCCTCAGGAGTAACACCATAAACGCATGCCTTGGAACCAGCCAGCTGAATTGGTTCGAACGCCAGGGGCGCATGGTATTGGACCTGACTTTCAACGGTGGTATTATGGAGGACATTCAATTGGGAAATAATTGGAAACAGATGGTCTGCAAGCGGTCTGATCAACCGTCGGAACTCGAATGAAATGAAATGACTTTCCTACAATTGCAGGTTGAATGTCCCAAGAATGGATGAGACGATCAGACGCGGCGTTCTCGTTCAGCAACGTGAAAGCAAGCCGATAGCGGTCACTGTACTGGGCAACGCGTTGTTCCTGTATCGGGGAGATCTCGGGAGCAAGTAAACCAGACAAAATACTGGCCAACTGATGCACTGGCTCACAGTTACCTTGCATGAGGCACCAAAATGTGCAGATAAGAATTCAACCCACCCGATGCATCCTCTGGGCTCACGACCAATTTCCTATGGGGTCGGACAGCAGTATAATCTCCGAGGAGGACGGTGTACACATTCGATGCCTCTCCTTGAGCGACAATTACCAACTAGATGCGTTCTTCTTAGTTTCTCGCACCTGCACTTTCACCAGTGTCCACTTGAATATCCAGATTGTTCCATGTAGAGGAAACACGAAAGACTTGAGACAGTGCAGTGTTGAGCTTTTCTGCCAAAAAGCGCGAACTATCCCCAAAACTCGATGAGTCGAGTTGTACGTGTACGGGCAAAACAAGATTCCTGTCGAGTTGTGTCCTTACACGGACCGAAGGCAGTACTATGCGTTCGATACTTGTGAGTTTCCACCAGAAGGGAAGGGCGAGGATAATTATGGTCCAATAAGAGCCCAGCACGAGTCTTCGTATCCTGACAGACTCGAATGGGAGCCTCTGAGGTTCTTTGAGACCGTGGCCTAGGTCGGCGGGGACGGTGTCCATAGCTTCAAGTTCGTGTCTGGTCTGGCGTTTAGACCAACCTCGAGCACGGCTAGCGGAGTTTCAAACGCACTCTCCCTCATACTTACCTCTTGTCCTCCGAGCTCGCAAAGAATATTCGATAGGACCATATTTCCACCGCCTTCCAGTTTGTTTTGGCCTGCAATTTCATGCGTCGTGTCGCGATACAGCTCCTGCGACGACCTGTACTTCAAGATTCCCAGTCCTCCTTTTGTCGTTCAACCCACTTGGCAGTGCATCAGACTTTTGGAAAGTCTTCTTGAACATGTCCTCTATCGGCTTTGGGCAGCTGTCTCCGACCGGAACATCACTACACCACGAGTTTCGTCGGCCTTCCGCCAATTTTTCATCATACGATGTCAGTCAGATCAAATACCTTGCTCGATTGGTCCTCAAAGCTTTTACGTAGCATTTTTCCCGTCATAGATCTTCTTCTCCTGGCCAGTTCACGAGGCGGCTTACCTACGATAGTTATAAACCTCGGACATACTATGGTGATCACCCCAACAGCTACAGGCCAAACGTTTACAGGCCCGAGCGGTACTATAGCCGCAGTCCGTCTCCGCCTCGCTATGACCGTGTCAGGCAACAAGAATCTCGCCAGTGGGACCACGTCTCTCGGTGGCAGTACAAGCGACCTCCTCCGAGTCCCCCACCGTGGGATAAGAATCGTCGTGATACCCTAGCTGAGAGGATGTTTGAACCTCAAGAGGCCTGGAAACAATCGCATTTTGATAGGCCTGCTCGGTATGAGTTGTATGTTGTATTGTCAGAGGTAAGACTGTTGTAACATCTGGTTTTCTGTAGATTGGACACCACCCTTGATCGTCACGGAGATCGTCGACAGCAACCGTTACGGGACCCTGCTCCGCAAAGATCCGCCCTACGTTCAGATTTCGTGCCGCACTACGACAGTTATCGCCCTTCTCCCACCCTCCATGCCGTGCGCGATCTTGGGTCTTTTTCTCGGACTGCAGACACCTACCGACCTCAGTATTCGGACGACCATTGGCCTCCATGCCACCAAGGTGATAGTACGAGTTACCAACGAAAATCCGCCCAGTATGACCGTGCGGATGAGCGCCAAGGAAGCTCGATTTCGAGCACCCCTCCTCGTCTTCCAGCCTCTCTCCCAAAGTTGCAACACCGGTCTCCATCACCTCGTTCGCTTGCTGAAACGCATCAAAGAGGTCTGGGACGCTTTTCTGCTCCTGATAGTGCGCGTCAATCCATCTCCCCTTCTGTCTCCCCCTCTCGGGGTAGTTCTATCCTTCGGGAGGGTCTCGATACGAAGTCCGAATCCCGATCGTCGTCACGATCTCCCAAGTGCTCCAGGACCGCTATCTCCGAGCTTGGTGAAGAGTCTGCTCTTCCTCAGTTGTCGATCCAACCAGTGCAGGAGAAGGCACCCGTGTGCTTCACAAATAGGGTATTGTCATCAAGCGATGACAACAATGCTCCATTAGAAGGTTTACAAAGCATGGGGATCATCATGCATGTCCCAGCCGACGGAGAGCCGTGTAACCACGAGGCTATTTACATGAATGGCAATTTCGCTGTTCACTCGGAGGCTTCAAAACGTGATACTTCGTCACTTGGAGCATTATCTTCCAATGACACGAGGCCTCGAAGAGGTATGTATGCTACAATGATAAAGAGACGATAATATTCATCGCGTTGATAGAAATACCCCATGAAGTTGTGACTCATGTAGAACCAGACTCTACTACTATTGGTTCTTTTTCCCGCCCTTCATCTGAAGAATCGACATCAAAAAATGATTATGTGGCAGTAAAATTATCTTCAAGCACAAAGCTTGTGCCTCCCGGTACTACCACAACCTCTTTCGAGGTAAATGGATACCAGGAATCAGTCCCATCCTCGACAGCAACTGCTTCACCCACTGTGCAGGTTACACAAAGGGGGTCCGACACCACATCACCCGGATCAGACATTGCCCACACGAATGTTACTACGACTACTAGTTCAGTTACCCATTCGCTGAAAATCGTGGTCAGCGACCATAGTACTGTGCCGGCTTCTCCAACAAATCTGTACCAATCTACCGACCTTAAATCGACTCGAGAGGGCGTTCGGTTCGTTCTACTCACACGTCTTCGCTGCGACCGCCAGTCGCGCGCCGAAAGAGTATTCCCCGTGCTCCGGGCCAATCAAGTAGTCTCAAGTCTGAACTTTCCACCTCCTGATAACCAGAATTGCCGATCGGAAGAACTTCTCGCTCCAAACCCCTCTGGAAGATCGGCCACGCACGATGCAATTCGATCTTCTCTAGTCGATCGCTTCATGGAACGCCAGTCAGAGATCGTGGAAAAGTCCCGCAAGCTGAAAGTCGAATATTTGGCATTGCATGAACGGTGGCTGGAGCACTGTGCGCGGCTAGACGATATCCAGAAAATCGGAATTCCAGAGGAGTCTGCCGCCCCCTCGGGTGGTCGAACAACCCGGCGTTCAACTGCTGTCATGGGGGATGCTGTCCGTTCAGACTTGGAAATGGAGCAGATCATCGCCAGCTTAGGCGTTGAAGAGCTCACCGACCCTAGCTATCTCGCGATCAAGAATGTGGCTAAGATTCCGGACATGATTTCTGTCACGGAGGGTTCGGTGCCCTACCTATTTGATGATACGAACAACATCGTAGATGATCCTTTGGAATTTTACGGTGCCTCTTCTGGTCAAGACTACTGGACGGATGAAGAACGCAACACTTTCCTCGACGAGTTCGCTGCACATCCGAAACAGTTTGGGCTCATTGCACAACGACTGCCAAACAAGACAGCTGCTCAATGTGTCACGCACTACTACCTCAATAAGAAACAGGGGGTCGACTTCAGGAAAGCTGTCATGCAATACGGCACCAGTCGACGCCGGAAGAATGGCAGAGTTGGCAAACAGAGAGGAAATGCGCTCCTGACAGACATACGACGTCACGATGACGAGGTTTCACGCATTACACCGGTGTCCTTGAATGAGCTCACGCCATCTACCGGGAATAAACGCAAACGAGTGGTCGATCGTAGCAACGGTGAATCAAGAAGATCTAGCACTTCAAGACGAAACACGACACAAGCAGAAGCAACGTCTTCTGGAACCACCCCCGATCCCGATGCAGAGCAGCCGAGAAGAAGGCGGAGAACTGCAATTTCCACGCGAGCAGTAACGGTAATCACCGCTGATGAACTGGCAAATGATGATGTAGTTGGACGTCCGGTCCCTGCATGATGGAAGCAGGTTGGACGGTGTAGACGAACGTATATTAAGACATGTACTCAGGGGGCCCTACCGCCTTCCTTCGACCATAATGATGTGATACCCAAAGTTGGTCTTGACCAGCGGAGACAGCGCAGGCTTGTCTACTGTCGACGGCGTTAATGCAAACGCAGCATCTTGAAATGCACCCTGAGTCGCAGGATCATCAGTTCCACATGGCAACACTCAAAGCGGGGTGACCTACGACCATCGACCCCCGAGTCATCCAGCCAAGGCTTCCGCCAGCTGCAAACCTGAGTTAATGTTAGAGGGGAGGGGAAACACGTAATGCAAACCTTTGGCCTTGTCCTCAGAATACTCCTGGGCGACTCTGTCGAATCGCTGACCATCCTGCCGGTAAGCGTTGTCAGCGCAAAGTCTGATCGCCTTGAAGTGCAACTGTTGAACCTTTATCTTCTCCAGAGCCTCCAAAGCTTTGGACTGCTTTTCGCATAGTATATGACGGACGTTTATCGCATTAGCTGGTTTCAGTCCTCCCTTGGCCTACTGCAACGATGAATCGTCGACGTGTGAGACGAAAAAGTGCAGCACACTTTGTTATCGGGCTGGTCAGCGGAACTGCCTTTGTTTTCGTTATTTTTCTTGTCCGCCTTATTCTTGCCCATGACAGTCACCACCAGCAAACGGAGATGTGGCTGTGCTACACATAGAAAGTCACGTGTCAGCGGACATCGAGATAAACGTGTAGACAGTAGATACGAGACAACATCCAAGCTATGGCGGATAAGATCACCCGTATCGCCATCGTCGATTCAAATCGCTGTAAGCCGAAACGATGTGCTCAAGAATGCAAAAAGGTGCGTAGATAAAAAGACGTTCTGTTGTCATATATGTCGACTCAGCCCTTGGGCAGTCATGTCCGGTCGTCAAAATGGGTGTGTGTCGTGTCCGATCAGGCTAAATCGAAATCGTCCTTAACCATTAATTCTTTCCAGGGAAACTCTGCATTGAAGTCAAATCCTCAGATAAAATCGCGTTCATATCAGAGTTTCTATGTATTGGATGTGGTATCTGCGTAAAAAGGTAAGTACACGGCATGGTTAGTCCTTACTCGTTCAAACGGTCTCGTGTAAGATGCCCCTTTGAAGCTATCGCTATCATCAATCTTCCCACCAACCTCGAGTCCGAGGTAACTCATCGATATACTGCCAACGCTTTCAAACTTCATCGCCTTCCTACTCCCCGGCCTGGTCAGGTCCTTGGACTTGTCGGAACAAATGGTATTGGAAAAAGTACGGCACTTAAAATCCTTGCCGGAAAGCTCAAGCCCAACTTGGGCAGGTACGACGTACGCATTCCGTTGCTGTCCTCTCGATCGTACCAATTAACGTTCTTCCAGGACCCACCAGACTGGCAAGAGATTTTAAAATACTTCCGCGGATCCGAACTCCAGAACTATTTTACAAAAGTTTTGGAGGATAACCTCAAGGCACTCATAAAACCTCAATACGTCGACCACATACCTCGCGCGATTAAAGGAAACATGACCGTAGACCAAATGTTGAATTCCAAGTTAGAACTCGACAACAAGCAGAAAATGTGCGATGATCTTGAGTTAAACCAGCTTCTTGAGCGTGAAGTATCTCAGTTGTCGGGGGGAGAACTCCAGAGATTTGCAATCGCCATGTCTTGCATTCAGAAGGCAGACGTGTATGCTTCCCTACGTAACTGTTCTGTTTTCGTTCTGACTTGCTCTAGATATATGTTTGACGAGCCGTCAAGTTATTTGGATATCAGGCAACGGCTAAAGGCCGCAGAAGTTATCCGCTCGATGCTCGATCCAAACCGTTACGTCATAGCTGTTGAACACGATCTTTCAGTTTTGGATTACTTGTCCGACTTTGTCTGCTGTCTATATGGAAAGCCGTCTATGTATGGGGTTGTCACCATGCCTTACTCTGTTCGCGAAGGTAAGGAAATTCGTGGAAGCTAACATTTTCAAAAGCTTATTACCTCGTCACTAGGTATCAACATTTTCCTCGATGGCTTCATCCCAACCGAGAATTTGCGTTTTCGTGAAGAGTCTCTGTCATTCAAGATGATGGAAACTGCAGAAGAACTCATAGTAGACAAGACGCGCCACTACACCTACCCGGCTATGACCAAGACAATGGGGAGTTTCAAACTAACTATTGAAGCGGGCAGTTTTACCGACTCGGAGATTGTTGTCATGCTTGGGGAGAATGGTACCGGAAAGACCACCTTCGTTCGCTTGTTGGCTGGCGTGACAACTCCTGATGTTGAGACGGACAAGATGGAGCTCACTGTATCGCTTAAACCACAGACAATATCTCCGAAATTCCCCGGGACAGTCCGCATGCTTTTGTTGAAACAGATTAAGCAGGCCTTCATGCACCCGCAGTTCCAGAGTGATGTATTGAAGCCGATGAGCCTGGAAAATATCATGGATCAAGATGTAAAGACGCTATCCGGAGGAGAGCTGCAACGTGTTGCAATCGTTCTCGCCTTGGGTGAACTTTATTTCGTCGAACGCGCGTTTGCAAAACTGATTGAGTATTAGGCAAACCCAATGTGTCTGTTTATTTGCTTGATGAACCAAGCAGGTCGGTCATTATATCTGGTTGCACATCTTTGCCGACGTGTTCGTTCTAGTTTCCTGGACTCCGAGCAGCGTATTATCGCCAGCAAGGTCATTAAACGGTCTGTTGCCTGTCTCCAAAATGATTTCGTTCATTTACACCCTCTATAGTTTTATCCTCCATGCTAAAAAGACTGCGTTCGTCATCGAACATGACTTCATCATGGCAACTTACCTCGCTGATCGCGTTATTGTCTTTGAGGGGCAACCAGCCATTGCAGCAACAGCAACGCCGTGAGTAAGTTTTATGTCGGTTGCACTCCTCCCTCAGCGCTGCATACAGCCCACAATCCCTCCTTTCTGGGATGAACCGCTTTTTGGCCAGTCTGGAGATCACATTCCGTCGTGATCCCACCAACTTTCGGCCTCGTGTGAATAAGTTGAATAGTATCAAGGACCGCGAACAGAAGAGTACGTTTCTGCCATATTTGCCTTTTTGGTGATTTGAATATAATACCCACAGCCGCGGGTAGCTACTTCTTCCTTGAGGAGTAAGTGTACCGTAGTTACCCCAAGAAGGGTCCCGCCGACATTTGTGGGGAAGGGGTAACATATATGCTATGTTCTCCGAATACTTATTGACGCGCCGTCAATCGCTAGTATAGACCGGATATGTGTTTGTGTGACATTGTTAGAGAGGATCGGAATTGAGAGCCACATGACGTCTATTTCACTTGAGGCGGACTTGATAACAATGCCCGGAGATCACACACGATCTTCGGGCCTCCTTGGTTCCATATCGTGGGTGATACGGTGCAGACATCCAATCTCACCAAAGTCATGACCACTAAGGTATGAGAAGGATCAACGCTGCCTGACATGTCACCGGACCCGACGCGCACCGCCAACGCTTAATGGTTATTATATATCTCGATGCGATGTCATCTTCCGAGTGCGGAAAGTCGGATATGTGGCCAATCCCGTCTTATCATTCTATAGGGTCCAATCTGCGATCCTGCCTTGCCGCACACCCTCTCGCCCTACTTTGCGATGCTTCATTTCATTCTTTATATCCTTGCTGCGTGTGCGATGAATGTTGTATCTGTCCTGGCTACTTGTGGGGTGTGACCGGTGACCATCGAGGAAGCACTCTACCAAAAATTCAGTACCTAGTGGCTTTTGCATTGCCCTCAGGGCTAATACGAGCATACAGTGCGGTAATCGCTATATTAGATCGCTCCAAGATGATGCGGTCTAGGTCTCAGTCACGCAGAGTCGGCTCATGTCAGTCCTTGTCATTAGAATGCCGCGTTTACTCAATTTCTGGACCTCGCTAAGGCAAACATGACTGTCGAACATTGTTTGATCGAAATCCGGACAGGCGGGAGCTCTGAATCGAAGGTACGCGCCGTCAATCGATCACCTGCCCCATCCGAACGTCAATTTCTCGGCTATCCGGGTTGATTTGATACTTCATTATAATCTCGTTCGCCAAAGGAGCCGTTTGGAGGCCCGATCGGTATGAGAGGTGTTAATTTCATTTTGGACGTCCCGTCATGGACCTAACTGAAGTCCTACAGATGCCAACAACCGCTAACGACATCTGTCACCCCCCTAGCCTGAGTCGAGGTTGCTTGGGTAATATGCCATTCGATAGATGGACCGTCGTACAAATGCATGGCGGCTCGATCCCTCGTGAGCATATGGCCAGCATACCTGTAGCTCTACACTTCACTAGTTCACATGTTCAGTCACGTCAAAAAATACCCAATGCTTTGTCAAACTACCGCCACAAATGATACGTCCAGCCATCCATAGTTCTAGTCTCACTCCTCATTGACAACGGACCCTGATGGATCATAGTTTGTGAGCGTTTTCTACGATACCTCTCATGAGTTGAAGAACAGTAAAAAAGGGCCAGGGTAAGATACGTGCCACGACAGCTATCTCGGCATTCAGGGGACTCGTAGCACACCACCCTATCGGGTCAGATTTGGATCTCTTCAGCATGCTCAGCTTACTATCGGCATTTTCCATATGCTGCTGATCAAAGTATTTCCTCGAGACAATCTCGGATTGTTCGAGCTTGTTTCCGATAAACAAGAGTCTCCAATGCAACTTCTTTGCCTCATCTTCTCCGAGCAGATTGCGTAGTTTATCCAATCCCGGTTGAGGGTCTGCATGTGAGGAAGAAATGGTAATTTGAATGGCGTAAACATATTTCCCGTCGAAGAGCGCACTATCGATTCCCGGAAAATCTGGAGGAGCCCTCCAGTAAAAGGGCGGTGTTGTGTTTCGAAGCTCGTCTCTAGTGGAAACTGTTTTCTGGTTTGCCAAACGGAGACTAGAAGGGAGTGACCGTCTCGGTTTATCGTGCCAGTTGCATTCTATAGGGTTTCCACTGACTAGAAAAGAGTGGATCCATATCTCGAAGATGAAACCCGCAGCGCCACGAGTGCTGGGAGCAGCAATCAGGGCAGTGAAAAAATCCTGTCTGTGTCCTTCAGCTGCACTGCATACTGCCTCCCCAAGAATCTCCGCGATTGTTTGAGTGGGTATATAGATGGTATGAGTCATACGCGATATGGCGCCTTGAGATTTCCTGGGTTTGATGAAGAAAATGGAAGATGGTCCAGGATCAACCGGTACTCCTTCAAGGCTCCCAATTGTACGCAGAATGTTTCTGCAGTTAGGTATTGCTTCGGAGGCGACAATCCGCATAGAGGGCATCAATAAAGCCTCTTGTTCCTCTCTCATGTTTCGCAGCAGTGTGCGGGGAATCGGTCCCCATTTGGATACGAGAACACTCACGCGGTTGATGTCAAGTTTTAAAAGAACGCTGAGGATATGTCAGACAATCTACGGAACACGGGGATTTGCGATACACACGCAAGGGCAGTGATCTCTTCATTGGACCACACATTCATAATGTAGCGCATGACTCCTCTTTGCTTGGTCCATTCCTTCCAGCGCTCGACTCTTGGCGAGGTCGTCTGAAAGACACGGACACCGGGCGTCTTGCGCAGAGCAAAGGCTGGGATAGTGACACCTTCATTCGAGTCGGAGAATGCCCAGATGCCCTTGTAGATCCTTAAGGGTTCTTGAGCATAACCAGAGTAGAGGTTGACACCATTTTCTGAGAATAGGGCGTAACATTCGTTGGAGCTCTCCACTAGAATTTGCACCGCAACGGGCAGCTTCTTGCGGAGCCGCTCGATGACAACATATGCGATGAAACATGATTTGCCTGAGGGTATAAGGACTCAGCGATGAGAAAGCACGCTTCATCCCATCTCACCAATTCCAGGTTGCCCCATGATGCAAGCGCCACTGTCATACAAATCATTCTTTTCAAAATCCTCAACGGCATCACGGTACTCCTCGCGGACAAGAAATTGTGCGTCGGATACGGTCGGGGAGACCACCTGGACCGCTGAAAGGTACTCGCCGAAATCAAGGTAATCAACCGTATGGGTTTGCCCTGTCCCAGGGTCGGCCCAGCTGTCTTGTTTCCTAAATACCGTTTGGTCGCCCCAGACCTTGTTTCTGAGGTTCGTTAATAACGTCGCCCTATCGGTTGCCATGCTGACCATGAGTTCTGGTGGTAGGCTCAGCAGATGGATGTCATATCGATAGCGGAGAAGAATCGCCATAATAGCTTATTGGCGCAATGGGCGCCCGGCCACCAGTGACATTCGAGTAATAATGCCTGGTCAATGGGCACCACGCTACTTGTTCGTAGATTCCAACCAAGCAAGCCATATGCTGGCGCACTTTATCTTTCTGGGGGCGTATCGCAATATAAAAGTTGTATAAAGACAGCTTCAGAAGGTTGTGAGGTGTGAAAATAATATCAAACGAATGAACGCGTCGCGTCGCATCTCTTCGTCGCCACATCCAATAATGCAGGACAATCAGTCACCCAGAGTCAACTCTGCGCGTCTCTCAAATTTTGTCGGACGCACAGTGCGACTGCCGTGCAAGGTGCTTAGCGTACGTCGCCTGTTGTTTGTCAGTCTTCGGGGTTTATTCAGACCAGACGCGAAGCGACACGCCTCTGGCGCGCTCGTCGAGGCATCCGATGGAGGACAGGTTGATATACAGATGAAGGAAGTACGCCAGACCTGTCTCTTTTTCTGGACGAGCGACTCATAATTCAGGAATCACTTAGCACGATCGATTATTAGGTACATTTGCTGAGATCATTGGTATCGTGGTCGATGAATCGACCCTCAAGTTTATCATGAGTCTCAACCTGGACTCGGACAAAGAACTTGGTGAACTTGAATACTCAATGTTCTTTCGTGTCTCTGACCAGGTTTTAGATATGGGACTAGTCAATGATGTCGTCGAGATGACCTTCGACCCAAGGTTCCGGAAGATGTTTCCCTCGTAAACATATCATTATATGTTCCCCGCGATTGTCATTCCATAATTTACGCCGATGGACCAGTGCCTGCTTTTGCCATCTTCTTGTCGTGTCCTCTTGTTCGATTGTTTGATTTACGCTTTTCCTTGAAAGCTCGCTCCCGTAGGACTTCGATGTTCTTTTCGTTTCCCCCAACTCCCACTCCACGTCCGCGTCCACGTCCACGTCCTCTGCCCCTGCCCCTGCCCCTTCCCCCCTCCCTTTCCCTACCCCGTTGTCCCACGTCATCTCTTGCCCCGTCAGCAATTGGTGTATCCACAATCGCTGTCCTATTCCCCGAAAATTCGTGCTTCTGCAATATGCGGTCTTTCTTGGGCTGGGGTGGTATTTATGTAAATAGGAACGTATCCATACTGACGGCAACTCACGTTTTTCTCCAACATAATTCTCCAACCTTCAATTTGTTCATCTGTCAGGCCTAACAAAAACATTCAACTCGAAAAAAAAACTTTGGTAGCATGGTCATTACCTGTTTGCTGTTTGAGGTCAGCACGAGGTTTGCTCCTCCGCGTTTGAGCATCCCGACTAAACAAGTTGGGATCTCGAATGTAAGCCAGCTCTAATACCAACTCTGACTTGATGGTTTCGGTGCCGCGTTCTTCATCATCTTCCCCACTGTCCTCCCCATCACCCGGTACCTTAATGATCGTTGAACCCGCTTCGTCAAGGTCGTCGTCGAGGTACATTATGTCAAGTGCTTTGACTCCACTTTCCTCATCAGAATCTTCGGACATTGCTTCAGCTAGTCGAAGTATGTCTGCTTTTATTCGTTGGATTTCGGCCTTATCCTTCATCAACGACATAGCATCTTGCCTAGTTCACAAGAAATCAGCATTCCCATTCGAATGTCAGGAGACCTCACTCATCCTACGTTTTTTTTCCGACGTGCACCCGATTGAGATCCATGTCCTCTTCATCGAATGCGTTTCTCCTTTCTATAAGGGTTCCCATTTCGGGAGTGATAATCGCAGATGTCTCATCGGCGTTCCCCCCAATGGCAGATTCGTCGGGAGCAGTTCCGTCCAAGAGCGTTGCAATTACCCTTTCCGCATCGCCAAAGCACGGTAGGGAAGGATCCACAAGCAGTTTGCGAATGTACTCTGGGGAGTGATCAGGGAATATATCTAGCACTTGTGTCACTTGCAAATCGAGATCGACGTCGTGGGGTGTAATCGTTTCAGGAGCTGTCGCCTTTTGTTTGCCCTTGTCGAGTGACACGGACTGGACGTTTGGGATTGACTTAGCAGGAGTCATCGACACGATGCCAGGCGAACAAATGATAAACTTGAGCGCCCCTGGGTCTTTGATATTTCTGCCTGATGGAGGGATATCGAGGGAACGTAATGTAGCTTCCAAGAGTTCGATCTGTGTGACCTCGTGCGATGCATGACGCAGCGCGGAGGATAGGGTCTTGCTCAGATCGTACGCATGCTGATAGTCGGCAATAAGCGAACAATTGAGAAAGGGAACAACATCAGCAGATCCCATAGCTGCAGGCCGTGGTGTGATATCAAGCAGTGCGAACACGATCCCAAAGGCTCGGTCTGCCTCTACTGCGAGCTGTGAGCCAGATGCTGACGCGATATCGTGAACCATCGTCGTGGCGATGAGGTGGAAGGCATCGATCATGTCCACCTTGGTGTCGAGCCATATATGTTCCCAGTCGTCAAGTTCACGGTTAGCATCGCCTGTGCGAATGCCACCGTAGGCACGAGAGATGGTGGTGAGACCGTCGTCGTATGCACGGGCGAGCGCGATAACGAAATCCTTGCTATGTGCAAACGGACGAACGAGGGCAGGTGGGCTAGGTCTGAGCAGGCTTGTTAAGCAACGCACTGCTTTCCGGAGACCGTACAAGCCTGCAGCCTGAGACGAAAATAGCAAGGATATGAAACCAGGAACAACTTCTGAGGCAAAGGTAGCAGGCAGGTCTGGAGTTCCACCAAGGGCTGCAGACAAGGTCGCTCTCAAGCCAGCAACTTTAGTGGGAAAGCTGACACAGAGGTCTAGTAATGTCCTGGGCTCCGGCCCCGGAACAGAAGATGCGATCTTTTCTGCAAGGAGAAGGACAAGCTGATGCAGGTGATCGACATCTCTTCCAGGGTTCGTGTCTTCCCAGATCAGCGTTCTGAGGGTCTGTCGTGCAGCATCACTAGCGTAGCTGGAGACAAAAGCACGAGTTGAAGGAATGTCTCGTTTTTCTGGCGGTAGTACAATTACTTGTGCGATTGCATCGGAGAGATTGATGTGAAACTGAGCCAACTGCGATGCTGAGAAGTCCTTTCTTGCTCGGGCAGAAGGATAGACTGGAAGCGGTGCGAAGGTTGTCATGAGACGAACAGCTGTTATCAGTACAGCTGGGGGTTACGGGTAAGAATTTCAATGAAGTGTGTCGTACCAGAACAACACAAGAAACAAGAAACTAACAAGCCAACGAAATGCAGATACTCATACGCTCTATACTTGGTCATCCAATGAAATTTGAGCGGTTGTTTTGATAATATTTGGCAACAACTTTGATTTCTAACAACTACAAACAAATTCAACAAACATGTTCAATCTTTCCTGCTTTGTCAGCCCTTGGTCCGAGGTCTCGGCCAACCGTTCTCTCAAATACCTCCAACATAAAGGCGAAAAGAGACATAGTAAGAGCCGCATCCCAACGTCCCTTGGAAGATTCGTCGCGAATGAAGGCATGCTGAGCTTGTACTTCAAGAAACTGAAACAACTTTGGTGAATACTGTCGAATCACAGACCGAAGTATACAAACAGAACATGCAATGTTGGCGTCTTCAAGTGTCTTCCTAATGAGGTCTCGCCCTGCACGTGGTACATGTGTATCCTCCACCGCTCATCAGCAGAATGTCATGGAGAGCAAAGTGAGAGTGATCTATACCTGCTTACCGAAAATCATCTAGAATAATTAATGTTAACCGGAAACAAGGTGGCAAAGCAGCACTCACGACAAGTTCTCCTTTCATGTCTCCTTCTCGGACTCGTTCAAGTGAGTCGTCGTTCCTTCCTTTTCCAAGTGTTGCGCTGTGGATATCAGTTGCGAAGAAGCATACAGAGGATAGCACCCTGGGGTCGAAGGCAGCCTAGGGAGTGGAACTGTTCAATGTTAGTGCTCGGTGAGGAGTCTTGATACCGTACACGGAATGCCTAGTTTTTAGTAAAATGGGTTATGTGAGCTAAATGGGGGCGAAAGCATACTAGATGACCGCCGAGGCACATCCCCGTTGCTTCAGGAAATTAATCAAGTGCTACAAAAGGGAGGGATCTACAGACCTGCTATACGACCATTGCAATTCGGATGGGAGAGTAGCAGCTCGATGGAAAGAGTGGCATCCTTTTATCCGAGGCTGATTAGCAGATTTACTCAAAAGGCGTGGTGGGTACCTCATCATAGGCAGCTACTGTTTTTTCAACCTGCAGGCACTATCAGGGAGACTGTCAAACATGCGGTGTGACAACCACCTTGTACCGGTTTCCCCGGTCTGTTCCTGTGGGCACAATCTACTGTTGTTCAACGGAAGTAGTGAAATAACACGCCTTCGGTATCGTAGGGTATGGGTTCTGGACCCTCGAACTCGTGATAAGTCGATGGGCAAGCTGAATTCGTATATGTGGAAGCACCCAGTTGTGGGAACTATTGGGCGCACCGACTACGTATCCGTGGCTTGCAATCTGGCCGGCGAACCTCTCTACAGGACCAGTCACTTGATAGATCTCGCTGGTGCTATCAATCTATCGTTAAAAATCGCGAAAGTTCTGATGCCTACCTGAAGCAAATAACACCTGCTCAGAATATGTTGTGTTAGATGTATACGGACGGCAGGTGGAATACCTGGAAACTGGGCCAGTGGGTAGTTTGGGGTGACAGGTGCAACCACGAATATCCGTATTGGTTTGCCGCCGTCGAGCTTGCTGGCCACGTCGTGATGAGTCTTGCTGATGAGCATCGCGATGGAGATAGT
>JBBPJT010000117.1:0-51632 GCA_038088895.1 Xerocomus potaroensis | reverse complement strand
TAGAACTAGCTTAGTGCTACAAATACATATCACTAAGTATTTATACGTGTCCTCCAGCGAACGGACCAAGCTATGTAAAGCTAAACTGGGAACGTTTGGGGTAGGGCAAAGGGTAAACGGTGGGAAGAATGGGGACACAAGGCAGTCAACAAGGACTAAGCCTGAAAGGGAATAGCGTCCAAAGAGGAAGGCATTTGTAAGCCGAGAGTTGACAAAGGGCAACAAGGGAACAAGAAGTAGTAGGTGAAACGTCGACTGTAACACTTTTCGTTCGAGACAATACCTCCTAGGATCAAATTTTTTACGTTATTTCGATAGGAGCAATTTTAAAACTTGCCGATACCACAAGCAACTGAAAAACCCATCTGTATGTTATTATCCTGAGTCCAGTATTTCGCACAGGATGATGTTCACCGTGCATCACACTGGGTCGCTCTGCACCACACCACCCCCCCTCTCCACCCCCCTATCATACTGTATATAGTAAATTAGATAATCATTGTACTTCAAGTTGCAGATTTGTGTAAGCTCGTGGTTGTAGCACCAAGTACCGCCCATCCAATTCCAATTGAACATGTAGTGTACTGCTCTGCTCAACAAAGTCTCATGGAGCTTACATAATCAGCAGTACTTAGGCATTTTTTACCTTAGTGTCTACTGAATACGGTAAAGGTACGGTACTTATTTATCAGTACAACGCACGGCGCTAATTTTAACTCTGAATGTACACAACCGATTCATGAATCATTCTCATAATTATTGAATTTTTGCAACAATGATTATCTAATTTACTATACTCAGTATGATGGGGAAGGGCGTGTGGTGCGGCGCGACCCGGTGTGAAACTTCGAACGTCCCTATTGTACCATGCTGGACGAATCAGACTCGGGGTGAGCACAACATTGAAGACGTAATCCTCTCGTGCCCACTTCTTTCGCACTGCCAACAGACGAGTGCACAAGGTCGTATTGTTCGGTGCCATTGGCTCTGGGAAAAGCTCGATTGTCAATCTTCTCGCCGACAAGTCGGTGGCGGAGGTGTCCCCGGGTGTAGAAGCCTGCACCAAGCGAGTCCAGTGGTTCCCCGTCTTAATCGGAGAAAAAAAATATCGTTTGTGGGACACGACAGGATTCAACCGGGCCGAAGCACAAGATGTAAATCCGTTATCCCCCTACGAACAAGTGCATGGTGTCTTGCAAAACTTACAAGACGGTGTTGACCTTATCCTGCTCTGCGCTCGGAGAGACGGGATCAATGATTCCCTTCGTAAACTCCATTGGCTATTGGACAGCTTTTTCTTTGATGGTCGGGCGCAAATAGCCCTCGTCTTGACTCATTTCGATTCACCGGGCGAAGGATGGTGGCGTCGTAACAGACATCTCATTGCACAAAATTGCGGTATCAAAGATCTTCCATATGCGTGTATCACCGCCATTCAAGGCGAATCCTCACAGCTGGACGCCTTCTACGATCAGTCCAAGCGGGTACTAAGGGAGCTATTGCGTGAGTATGCCGCCACTCCAACTCGGTTATCTCTGGATCTGTCATCAGACATTGCACGGAGAGACGCTGCAGAGCGCCTGGAGGTTCACTGCCAACTTAGCATTCTGAATGCTGAGAAATTGGTGCGACACTTAGGGTCACCGAGGCGACCTTTCCACGCAATCCTTTTCGGAGAGGCTGGTGTTGGAAAAAGTTCCATCATCAATCTCATCCTTGGGGAGCCAAAGGCAAAGGTTTCCTCTAAACATGACAACTGCACCCTGGAGTCCCGCTGTTACGAGGTCGATGCGGGATTGCACAAATTTCTGGTGTGGGATACAATGGGTTTCAATGGGACACTTGAAAGAAAGGATGCGACACCGAAGGCTTTCAAAAACGTTGCCAGCTTAGTTCGCGACCTCTACGGGAGAGGTGGTGTTGACTTGCTTATATTCTGCACCAAGTCCGGCCGGCTCTCAGCCTCGGAGTTGAAGTGTTTTAAGCTCTTCCAGGAAGTCCTGTGCAAACGCGAAATTCCAGTCGCCTTCATCATTACCCATCTTGAAACTTACAACCCAATGGAGGAGTGGTGGGAAGAATGTGGGGAGGAACTTGTAAAAAGTTGCAAGATGAAGATGAGTTCTGTAGCCGGGCATGCGTGCATCACGTCAGGTCTGGATCGTCCGAAGCAGTGTAACAGCGAAAAGCTGTCATTGTCCAGGCAATCGGTCTTAACGATGCTCGAGGATTCAGTCTCCTACAGCAGCGCTTTTAACACGGACGAGCGTGGAATCTCGGTCACGTCATCCTTGAAGAAGGCCGCAGAAATAGTCAAAGTTGGAAGCGCGGGAAGGAAGAAAATATCTGTCAAAGATCTGATGGGTTGCGGACTGAACAGGGAACAAGCTGAGGAACTGTTGACAGTGTTTTATTCGTTGGGGTAGTACCGATTCATTGCTAACTTGACTCCGGGGCAGATTCCATTTCATCGTAGGTCACCTATCTCGTGTCCCTCAACAAAGCTATGGTCGAATACACTATATAGCGCCTCATGTACCCAGCGATCATATTGAATCAGAAAGTTGGCTTTTACGGTAAAGTATCACCAAATCGCGAACAAGGCAATAGGCTCCTTCGTATTTCATTTTTTGGTGTTTCCAGGATGGGTGGACCGGATCCCGAGTATTTAAGCATTTATGATCAGCAAACCGCACGCGCATTTTAGAGATCTTCACCGTTCCCCTCCTGCCATTCCTACCCACAGAAAAGTGAACTTCATCGATAACCAGCATCGGAAGAACACCATTTCGAGAATATGTCTTCTAGACCTCGCTCGAGTGCGCTAACTATTCGTTCGACAACTGCCCGCAGCACATGCAGCACGCGACCAGATTGACACCGCCACTGCGCTTCAAGCGCCCCTTGATTGTACCCCAAGGTGATGGATGACGCTCTGGCCTGATCGTGTCGTAGAACCTAAGTAATAGACCTAGATTAGATGGTTGGAGATGTGACGTTGCAATCTCGCCCAAGCAGACAGAATACTCTACGACAGGTGGGTAGACAATGTCAATACCACCGCTCACTGGAGCAACGGCCTTTCCAGCAAGCGTGTTTATGAGCAAATTTTCCCCGACGCAGAGGGATCCAGAAATGACCACGTTACAGGGCCCCCTATTCGCAAAGGTAAATAGGTAGAGAGACTGAGTCGGGGTTCACTGAGCAGCTCACGTGATCGGAAAATTGTAGAAATCCAAAACAACGGCCGCAGAGGATGTTGATAGTTCTATTTAAACAGGGCCGGATCTGATGGGAGACGTGTTGCGACACATGGTCACTATAATTCCGTCGCGAGTTTCACAAGGCCAAGGGTCAGGCTGCAGCATGCAGCAAAGTAATGGTGTGCGCAATCTGCACAGTAAGTAAAGGGACGTAAGCTGATAACAAGTTTAGGGTGAAATGGAACACCCTAAGTTTGGACTTGAAGCTTTCGGCAATTAGCTGCCGGCTTGGGATCAGCAGGCAATCTTGCGTGACCAGAACACACGACACCAGACCCAGTCGAACATACCGAAACTCTGCCAGAGAGAAACAGACTTTCCATGCTAAGCATTTGATATATCCTTCGGAGGGACAAGTTAGTGGTAGAATGATGTTTGAGACTTCTTCGAGATTTCCACGCTCAATGCAGCCACAATGGATTGCTAACTTGCTGCCCAGGCGCCCAATGGCAATTCTGACGGGAGGTTGCAGAGGTGAGAAAGGCTTGTTACTAAGCGACAGAAAATCAACAAAACCAACGCAAAATCTCGAAGAAAAAAATATCGCTTTTGACTCAGATGTTCTCTCCAATCTGTGTTTGAGCCTACTCAGCTAGCGATCGAAGTTCAATACACTGATTCCATACCCCGATTGTGTTTCACAATCTCATCAACAAAGACCTCACTCGCCGAGGTTATATCTAACCTCTCAAACGCATTATTATCGAGTTTGCTGAAGGCCGTATGTCGGAGAGTAAGCACCGTAAGTATATGGGACCAATAGATGGTAACCGCTCAAAATAGGTAGTGATCGCACAACGGCCTCGAGGCAACCAATAATAGCTCCAACCCTAGCACCGACTCCTGAATTTCGCTTTCGCTGACTCTCTTTCCATTCGAGACAATCACCCCTGGGCTTGAACTTTGCTATATTGTTTCTGTAAGAGCAATTTTGCAACTCACCAATGCCTTAATCATCTGAGAAATTCGCCCACAGTACCTCATTATTTTGAGTTCACGATTACTGTATAATGTCGGACAAATCAGAGTGAGCACAACGTTAAAGGTGTACCTCTCTTGACCCAACCTCTCCCGCACTGCCGATAGACGGGTGTACAAGGTCGTATTGTTTGGTGTCACCGGTTCGGGGAAAAGCTCGATCGTCAATCTCCTCGCCGACAAGTTGGTGGCGGAGGTGTCTCCGGGTGTAGAAGCTTGTACCAAGCGGGCCCAATGGTTCCCCATCTCAATCGGAGAAAAAAAAATTCGTTTGTGGGATACGACAGGATTCAACCAAGCCGAAACGCAAGGCGTAAATCCGCTATCCCCTTACGAACAAGCGCATGCCGTCCTGCAAAACTTGCAAGACGGTGTAGATCTTATTCTGCTCTGCGCTCGAAGGGATGGGATCAATGCTTCCCTTCGTAACCTTTATTGGTTATTGGACAACTTTTTCTTTGGTGGTCAAGCACAAATAGCCCTCGTCTTGACTCATTTCGATTCACCCGACGAGGAATGGTGGGGTCGTAACAGGCATCACATTGCACAAAGATGCAATATTAAAGATATTCCGTATGCATGCATCACCGCCATCCAAGGTGAATCCTCACAGCCGGACGCCTTCTACGATCAGTCCAAGCAGGCACTAAGGAAGCTATTGCAAGAATATGCCGTCACCCCAACTCGATTACCCCTAGATCTGTCATCGGATATGGCGGGCAAAAGGGCCGCGGAAAGTCTGAAGGATTACTGCCAACTAAATATTCTGGATGCTGAGAAATTGGTGCAACACTTAAGGTCGCCGAGACGACCTTTCCACGCAATTCTTTTCGGAGAGTCAGGTGTCGGGAAGAGTTCAATCATCAATCTCATCCTTGAAGAGAAAAAGGCACATGTTTCCTCTAAGCTTGCTAGCTGTACCCTAGAGTCCCGCCATTATGAGGTCGATGCGGGATTGCACAAATTTCTGGTGTGGGATACAATGGGTTTCAATGGGACACTTGAAAGAAAGGATGCGACACTGAAGGCTTTCAAAAACGCTGCCAGCTTAGTTCGCGACCTCTACGGGAGAGGTGGTGTTGACTTGCTTATATTCTGCACCAAGTCCGGCCGGCTCTCAGCCTCGGAATTGAAGTGTTTTAAGCTCTTCCAGGAAGTCCTGTGCAAACGCGAAATTCCAGTCGCCTTCATCATTACCCATCTTGAAACTTACGACCCAATGGAGGAGTGGTGGAAGGAATCCGGGGACGAACTTGTGAAAAGTTGTAAGATGAAGATGAGTGCTGTAGCCGGGCACGCGTGCATCACATCAGGTCCGGAACGTCTAAAACAGTGCAGCGAAAAGTTGTCATTATCCAGGCGATTGGTATTAACAATGCTTGAGGATTCGGTCTCATACGGTAACGCCTTTATCATGGAAGAACTTGGAATCTGGGTCACATCGTTCTTGAAGAAGGTCGCAGAGATAGTCAGAGTTGGAGGCTCAGGAAGGAAGAAGATATCTGCCAAGGATTTGATGGGCTGCGGACTGAACAAGCAACAGGCCGAGGAAGTGTTAGGGGCGTTCTATTCGTCGGGTTTGTTTCACACTGTAGCACCGATTCGTTGCTGACTTGACTCCGGCACAGATTCCAATTCGCTGTAGGTCACCCGCATGTATTTCTCGACAAAACTACGCTGTACAATGTCTGGATACACTGAAATCAATCATTTTGAATAAGGAAGTTGGCCTTTTGCAGTAACGTATCACCAGATTGCGAACGAGGCATTGCGTCTATTCGTATTTCACCCTCTGGTGCTCTCAGGATGGATGGACTGGATCCGAAACGATATTTAAGCGTGTGATCAGCAAACCCAACTTCGACCGCATTTTCTAGGTCTCTGTTGTTCTCCCCCCACCATTCCTCGGTGGGACCACAGCGAAAGTCAACTCCATTGACAACCAGCACCAGAAGAATACCATTTTGACAATACAAATCTCGGAATGCGTTACCCGTTTGTTCGACAACTGCCCGCAGCGGAGGCAGTACACAACAAGATCGACGCCCCCATTGCGCTTCGAGTGAACCCTCACTGGAGCCTGAATGGCCTTGCTAGCAACCATGTCCGTGAGCGAGCTTTTCCAGACGCAGAGGGATCCGTGAATGATGACATTACAGGTCCCCCTACTTGCAAATGTAATGGTGAATCGACCAGGTCAAGGTTCATACACATACAAATGAGTGAGTCGGCCTAATCGAAAACTTTAGAATCCGAAAAGATCGCAGAAGACGTTACACATGTTTTGAGACTTCATTCAATGTGGCACGGGCCCTGGCACGACTATTTGAACGCACGTTATGCAACACTCACCGTAGTTTGGAGTTCCGTAAGACTGAGGGAAAAAGCTGTTGTACGCGGCGAAGTAATGGAGTGCACAATCCGCGAAGTAAGCGAAGAGACCCAAGCTAGTAACAAGTTTGGGCAACTTGGAATATCGGGTTTCAAGACCGGCTATCCCGGCCCGGTTGGAGATCAATCAATAGGGACGTTCAAAGTTTCGCACCATGCGTCGCACCACACCCTCCGCCCCACCTCCCATCATACTGTATATAGTAAATTAGATGATCATCGTATTTCAAGCTGCAGATATTCATTATGAGGATGATGAATCCTAGGGACATTCAGCGCCACCTACCCTACCGTTCGTCCATTTCATCATGGAGCTTACATAATCAGTGGAACTTAGACATTTCGTATTCTTTTACCTCAGTGTCTACTAACTACGGAAAGGTACAGTACGTGCAACGTACGGTGCGAATTCTAGTTAACTTGAATGTACCTAACGGATTCATGAGTCATTCTCATGATTATTGAATTTCTGCAACAATGATTATCTAATTTACTATATACAGTATGATGGGGGGGGGGGCGTGGTGCGGTACTTTGAACGTCCCTAATGCCTTAGCCTCTTCAGTTCAGACTTCAGGCCTTAAACAACTCATCTACCCTTGTTACTGAGTCTACCGAAATCCATATGTCAGAAGACTTATACGAGGCTAATAGATGGCAACCGATAAAAATAGGTCAGCTGGAGTGACTTTGAGGTGTTTCACAATCGAAATTCACTTGCCCTAGCCCTTAGCCCTTAGCACGACTGACGCTCTTTTCATTCGAGGTTATACCTCCCAGAATTGAACTTTGTTATAGCAATTTTGGATCCCACCAACGCTTTAACCGTCTGAGAAGCTCGTCTGCAGTACCTCATTATTTTGAGTTCAAGATTACCGTGCTATGTCGGACAAATCAGACTTAGAGTGAGCACAACATTGAAGGTGTATATTTCTTGACCCGACCTCTTCCGCACTGCAAATAGACGGGTGTACAGGGTCGTATTGTTCGGGGTCACTGGTTCGGGGAAAAGCTCGATCGTCAACCTCCTTGCCGACAAGTCGGTGGCGGAGGTGTCCCCGGGTGCGGAAGTTTGTACGAAGCGAGCCCAGTGGTTCCCAGTCTCAATTGGAGGAAAAAAGTTTCGTTTGTGGGATACAACAGGATTCAACCAAGCCGAAGCACAAGGTGTAAATCCGTTGTCCCCTTACGAACAAGCGCATGCTGTCTTGCAAAACTTGCAAGACGGTGTTGATCTTATTCTGCTCTGCGCTCGGAAAGAAGGGATCAGTGCTTCCCTTGGTAGCCTCTATTGGTTGTTGGGCAGCTTTTTCTTTGGTGGTCGAGCGCAAATAGCCCTCGTCTTGACTCATTTTGATTCACCGGACGAGGAATGGTGGAGTCGTAACATGGACGATATTGAACAAAAATGCAAAATCAAAGATATTCCATACGCATGTATCACCACCATTCAAGACGAGTCCCCACAACCGGACGCCGTCTACGATCAATCCAAGCAGGTACTGAGCAAGCTACTGCAAGAATATGCCGTCGCCCCAGCTCGATTATCACTGGATCTGTCATCAGATATGGCGAGCAAAAGGGCTGCAGGAAGCCTGAAGGATCACTGCCAACTAAATATTCTGGATGCTGAGAGGTTAGTGCAACACCTAAGGTCCCCTCGGCGACCTTTCCACGTAATCCTTTTCGGGGAGGCTGGCGTCGGGAAGAGTTCAATTATCAATCTCATTTGCGGGGAGCCATCGGCAAAGGTTTCCTCTGGTCTTGATAGCTGCACCCCAGAATCCCAGTGTTACGGGGTCGACGCGGGGTTGCATAAATTTCTGGTGTGGGACACGATGGGTTTCAATGGGACCCTTAAGGGAAAGGATGCGACACTGAATGCCTTCAAAAACGCCGCCAGCTTAGTTCGCGACCTCCACAGGAGAGGTGGTATTGACTTGCTTATATTTTGCACGAAGCCCGGCCGGCTCACAGCCTCGGAGTTGAAGGGTTTTAAGCTCTTCCAGGAAGTCCTGTGCAAACGCGAAATTCCAGTCGCGTTTATCATTACCCACCTTGAGGCTTACAACCCAATGGAGGAGTGGTGGAAGGAATTTGGAGAGGAACTTGTGAAAAGTAGTGAGGTGAAGATGGGCGCTGTAGCTGGGTATGCGTGCATCACATCAGGTCCGGTAAAGCAATGCTCCAGCGAAAAGTTGTCATTGTCCAGGCAATCGGTATTAACAATGCTCGAGGATTCGGTCTCATACGGCAAAGCTTTTATCGTGGAAGAACTCGGGATCTGGGTCACATCGTTCTTGAAGAAGGTCGCAGAGATAGTTAGAATTGGGGGCTCGGGAAAGAAGAAGATATCTGCCAAGGACTTGATGGGTTGCGGACTGAACAAGGAACAAGCCGAGGAAGTATTGGGGGCGCTCTATCCGCCGGGTTTGTTTCACATCGTGGCACCGATTCGTTGCTGAATTGACTCTGGGACAGATTCCAATTCGCTGTAAGTCACCGGCATGTATTTCTCGGCAAAACGGTGGTCGAATACACTGTACAACGTCTGGATACACTGAACTTGAGCACTAGACTACGATTGGATGGTTGGAGACGTAACGTCGCAATCTCGCCCAAGCGGACGGAATACTCCACGACGGATGAGTGAACAACGTCAATACCACCGCTCAGTGGCCTTGCCGGCAAGCATGTTTATGAGCAAAACTTTCCCGACGCAGAGGGATTCGGGAATGACCACGGTATGGGGCCCCCTATTCGCAAAGGTAATGGTGAGGAGGCTAGGTCAAAGCTCACAAACACCTAATCGAAAAACCCGTCGGATCAGCAGGCCATCTTTCGTGACCAGCACATGACACCAGACCCAGTCGAATATGCCAAAGCTCTGCCAGAGAGAGAAACAGACTGTCTATGCTACCCACTCGATATATCCTTGGAAAAGTAATGGAGGGTCAAGTTGGTGGTAGAATGATGATGTTTGAGATTTTGAAGGTTTCCTCGCTCAATGGGCCTATAAGTCGGCAGGTTAGCCATAATTTGGCTTTGAACCATGGATGACTAGCTCTCGCTCCGAGGTGAGAAAGGCGTGCTACTGGGCGACAGAAAGTCCCAGAGAAAAAAAATATCACTTTCGAACCCAACTCTGACGCTCTCTCCAATCTGCGAGCCTACTCAGCTGGTGATCGAAGCTTGGCAGCACACTGATTCCTTACCCCGATTGCGAAACACAATAATCTCATCAACAAAGATCCCACTCGCCGAGGCCATATCCAACCTCGGAAACGCGTCAACAATTGCCGAAGTCCGTATGTCAGACATACGCATATGGAACAAACAACCACTCAAAATAGGTTGGTGGTCATACAACGGCCTCGGGGCAATCTACCGAATGATAGCCCAACCCTAGCACCGACTCCTGAGTTCTGCTGACACTCTTTCCATTCGCCTCCTAGATTGCTATATATTGTTTCCGTAAGAGTAATTTTGCAACCCACCAACGCATTAATCATCTGAGGAATTCGCCTACAGTACCTCATTATTTTTTGAGCTCACAATATGCCAGACAAATCAGACTCGGAGTAAGCACAACATTGAGGGTGCACACTTCTTGACCCAACCTCTTCCGCACTGCAAATAGACGCGTGTACAAAGTCGTATTGTTCGGCGTCACTGGTTCGGGGAAAAGCTCGATCGTCAACCTCCTTGCCGACAAATCGGTGGCGGAGGTGTCCCCGGGTGTGGAAGCTTGCACGAAGCGAGCCCAATGGTTCCCCGTCTCAATCGGAGAAAAAAAATTTCGTTTGTGGGATACGACAGGATTCAACCAAGCCGAAACGCAAGACGCAAATCCGTTATCCCCTTATGAACAAGCGCATGCTGTCTTGCAAAACTTGCAAGACGGTGTCGATCTTATTCTGCTCTGCACTCGAAGAGACGGGATCAATGCTTCCCTTCGTAACCTCTATTGGTTATTGGACACCTTTTTCTTTGGTGGCCGAGCGCAAATAGCCCTCGTCTTGACTCATTTTGATTCACCCGACGAGGAATGGTGGGATCGTAATAGGCATCACATTGCACAAAGATGCAATATCAAAGATCTTCCATATGCATGTATCACCGCCATTCAAGGCGAATCCTCACAACCGGACGCCGTCTACGATCAATCCAAGCAGGTGTTGAGGAAACTATTGCAAGAGCATGTCGTCGCTCCAGCTCGTTTGTCTCTGGATCTGTCGTCAGATGCGGCAAGCAAAAGGGCTGTGGAAAGCCTGAAGGATTGCTGCCAACTAAGTATTCTGGATGCTGAGAAATTGGTGCAGCACTTAAAGTCTCCGAGACGACCTTTCCACGCAATCCTTTTCGGAGAGGCTGGCGTTGGAAAAAGTTCCATCATCAATCTCATCCTTGGGGAGCCAACGGCAAAGGTTTCCTCTAAACTTGGCAGCTGCACCCTGGAGTCCCGCTGTTACGAGGTCGATGCTGGATTGCACAAGTTTCTGGTGTGGGATACAATGGGTTTCGGTGGGACCCTTAAGGGCAAGGGAGCAGCACTGGATGCTTTCAAAAACGCTGCCAGCTTAGTTCGCGACCTCCACGGGAGAGGTGGTGTTGACTTGCTTATATTCTGCAAGAAGTTTGACCGACTCTCAGAATCGGAGTTGAACTCCTTTAAGCTCTTCCAGGAGGTCCTGTGCAAACGTGAAGTTCCGGTCGCGTTCGTCATTACACGCCTTGAAGCTTACGACCAAATGGAGGACTGGTGGGAGGAATCTGGGGAGGAACTTGTGAAAAGCTGTAAGATGAAGATGGGGGCTGTAGCCGCGCATGCGTGCATCACATCAGGTGTGGACCGTCCGAAGCAGTGCTCCAGCGCAAAGTTGTCATTGTCTAGACAATCGGTATTAACAATGCTCGAGGAATCGGTCTCATACGGCAATGCCTTTATCATGGAAGAACTCGGGATCTGGGTCACGTTGTTCTTGAAGAAGGTCGCAGAGATGGTTAGAATTGGAGGTTCAGGAAGGAGGAAGATATCTGCCAAGGATTTGATGGGTTGCGGACTGAGCAAGGAACAGGCCGAGGAAGTGTTGGCAGCCCTCTACTCGTCGGGTTTGTTTTGCATTGTGGCACCAATTCGTCGCTGACTTGACTCCGGCACAGATTCCGTTTCGCTGTAGGTCACTGGCATGGCATGTATTTCACGACAAAGCTACGATTAAATACACTGTACGACGTCTGGATACACCGAAGTTGATCATTTTGGGCCAGGAAGTTGGCCTCTTACAGTAACGTAACGTATCACCAGATCGCGAACGAGGTATTGTGCCTCTTCGTACTTCATGCTTTGGTGTTTCCACGATGGGTGGACTGCATCCCAAGTATTTAGGCATATGTGATCAGCAAACTCAACTTCGACCGCATCTTCTAGGTCTCTGCCGTTCTCCTCCCACCATTCCTCAGTAGATCCACGGCGAAAGCCAACTCCATTGACAACCAGCACCAGAGGAGCACCGTTTTGACAATACGTCTTCCAGATCTCGCGCAAATGCGTCAACTGCTCGCCTGACAACCGCCCGTGGCGGAGGCAGTACAGGACCAAATCGACACTGCCACTGCGCTTCGAGCGCCTCTTGATTGTACCCCAAGGTGATGGACGATGCTCTAACCCGACCGTGTCGTAAAACTTGAGTATTAGACCAGGATTGGATGATTGGAGATGTGATGCTGCAATCTCGTCCAAGCGAACGGAATACTCCACGACGGATGGGTGGACAACGCCAATACCGCCGCTGACTGGAGCAACGGCCTTGCCGATAAGCATGTTTACGAGCGAGCTTTTCCCGACACCGAGAGATCCAAAAATGACTATATGTCTGGACTCTCTAAGCGCAACATAGGTCAGCTGTGCGTATCACATTAGGCCGCTTACCCCCGTCGGGTAGTCGAAGACAATGGCACGCATGATTTGAAGAAATGGAAAAAGGCCCGAGCCCAGGGTATTGTATCCATAGGCAAGCTTGGGGAAGTCGGAATGAAGGTTCAGCGAGGGTGGCCTGACCATACCGAAACCATAAGGCCCCATCAAGGTGCCCTTGTGGAAGGGCGTAAATGATGCAACGTGTTGGGAACGTTCCCTGTTGGGTTTCACAAGGTCAAGGGGGGCAAATGTGTAGCCTCGAGGCTGCAGCGAACATCAACAACTTGGGCTGTAAGATAGAAGGGCAGCCGAGATCACCAACACCGGCGCAACCCGGGAATTTCGCAGATAAGGACAAAATAGATTGCGCAGCAGCTTCCCACCCACTTGCCATGCCCAAATGCAGGTGGGGAGTCTGAAAAAAAGAGACCGGTATAAGAACCCAATCAAACCTTAGTCGACACCCAGCATCGCTCTCACTCAACCCTTTCTGACCATGTCTGCCAAGTTGTATGTCGGGTGAGCTGCTATCTGCTGATCGGGCATCCGATCGCCAGTCACTCATCCATCGACGCTAGTAATCTAAGTTGGAACACGACGGACGAGACCCTGAGAGATGTCAGTACTTCCTCGTTTCGAGTCTCCCTCACAGCTGAAATCATCCATCCATCCATCCTCCCCACTCTGCAAATTAATGCTGAAAAGGCCTTCTCCGCTCAAGGCCAAGTGTTAGATGTGCGCGATCTTGTCGTGGAATCTCCCTATCATTGCACGACGATGGGTTGAGACTCCGTATTTTTGCGTTGTTTTGCTAAATGAATCTTCATCCATGTCTCCTCAACGTATCAATTACAATGGTGGCGTTGTATGTCCCTGCAAACAGTCCATTGTAATGAAAGATCGGGAAACTGGTCGCTCTCGTGGTTTCGGATTCGTCACTTTCGGCACTCAACAAGAGGCCGAAGCTGCCATCAGTGCATTCCATGATCAAGAGCTCGATGGCAGACGTGTCAGGGTTAACCTAGCGAACGCCAGGCCCTCTGGCGGTGGAGGTGGCTATGGCGGTGGAGGTGGTGGTTACAGTTCGGGAGGTTACAGCGGAGGTGGAGGTGGAGGGGGCTACGGTTCAGGAGGAGGTTACAACTCAGGCTACTCCGGCGGCGGCGGCGGCGGTAACAACGGTGGTTGGTGATCAATTGATCACCAGTTTCTGAGCCTTTCTCTGCGATTCTAAAGTGGATGCGTTTGCCTTTCACGACCTAGTTAAATGATTAAGTGTCGCGCTCTTGTCTGGATAATTTTGACGACCCCTTGGCTCGTTAACTGTGGGGCCCTATGACTTGAAGGCAATGACGTATTCGCCATGCGCTCAGTCAACAGATATTCAGCAGGGGAAGGTGGGATTTTTATTTCAGTACACGTAGGAAATCGGCGCTCAATGGAGAAGTTCAGCGGGGGCAGAAGGGGAGAAAGAAAACAGGAAAAAAACAGAAAAAAAGAAAAAGAAAAAAAAGTGATTGCATGAAAAGTGTTTTGTTTTACATATACAAGTTTCGTGGGCTAGCACTATCTCATCAAGGACAACGACATGTTGGCAAGCGATGGGAACGAATGGAGGGAGAAGGAGCAGAATACAAAGGATTGACTGTTTTGGCTGGAAAGTCCGCGAGCGAGTTAGATGATGACCGGTCGGTTAAGCAGGCTTCACATACAAAATTCAGTAATAACCACCGCCACCCTGTGTCTGGTACCCCGGGTATCCGCCTCCCTGATACCCCTGTTGAGAAACGGGATAACCGACAAAGCCGCCACCACCTAACAAACCGTCAAGCTCCCTCATAAAAGCGGGGTAAGCAGACAAACCTTGACTAGCGTAGCCCCCGAATGCTGCTGGGTAGCCTTGGCCGCCAGCATATCCACCACCTATATCAAACGTAAGCCACTGACGGACCTCAGCGTAGCTGGAAACCCTGACCACCATAACCTCCACCAAAGCCACCGGGGGGTGCACCAAAGCCTGGTGGGGCTCCTCCGCCGGTTCCACGAGCGTTAGCCATGTTTACTTTAACCCTCCTTCCATCGAGTTCGTGCTCGTTGAGCGCTGCTATTGCAGCGTTCGCTTCATCTGGGGTTCCATAGGTAACAAATCCAAAACCACGCGAGCGACCAGTGTCACGGTCACGCATGACAATACTCTGGTCGGGCAAACCCAACACAAAACAAATGATGTGTCATGATATAAGTTTACTGACGACGAGATAGGAAACGACGCGCACATCAAGCACTTGTCCAAATGGTGAAAAAGCCTAATTTTTTGACATCATTGATGCGTCATTGGGCAGCAAAAAGCAGGGAACGGAGCCATGGAAAGTAAGGAATCGTAAGAGACATTCATTCAGAGACAATAAGACAACATAGCAAAGGAACCGAGTTCCAATCCCTGCTATCGTTTAATACTGACTTGTCGTAAAGCGTCATCGGTTGTATTCCAACTCAAATTTCTACAGACACAAGAGCGGGGACAAAAGCCAGCAAATCAGTTTCGCTTCCCTCCGCCAAAGACAGGAGAAGCTCAAGATAAAAGTGCTTAGTGCGAAGGCAGACTGACCCAACGTAGATTTTGGAAGACATGATGATGCGATGGAGAGGGGAGAGGCAGACCACTGATAATACACTAGATTTGCCTTGAAATGGTCGTACAAGAGACGGAACGTAACCGAGACCCGCAAACACTGAAGCAATGGGACGTGAACGTGCGAGAGAGGACAGATTGAAATGAGGGTTCGAAGTCGCCCCTCTTTTATTCCCCTCGAAGTTTAAACTCCGGTCTGAACTCTAAATGGTTCGCCAGTTCTAGACTCTCGTTGCCTTTTTCAACAACCAGCGGCGCCGTGGAGAAACCGTAAATGTAAATGTGAAACGCAGCGAACGCGCGCAAAGTGACAACTTCACTTCACGGGCCAACTCTGATCGAGGCTCGAGGATTTACAATGCGCCACCCCGCCAGTTTGGTGGCGGTCACCAACACTTTGTTGTCATCCTTTTCTTATCAATTCAAAACTGACTTGCCTGTTTTGGAAATCAAGTATGACAAACAAAGTTATAGATTGGATCATGGTTAAGGCGTGCAGCGGTCGTAAACTAACTACTCAGGATGCTTAGAATGACTATAAAACAATTCAACCAACACCAGTAAATGCATGGAGATCCACGATATGTGAGTGAAAGCAAAAATCAATCAGTAGCGAGAAAAAGAAAAAGAAAAGTAGAAATTCAGCGGGTACAAAAGAATAGAGGGGAGTCATTATCATTCTCTTTCTTCAAGCCTCACTGGCGCTGGGCCCTTGTGGCTCGGCTTCCGATGTCGATGGCGTCACGGCTGCGCTGTTCTCCGCACGTTTCGCGCCCACTACCTCCATGAAACTCTTTCTCTTGCGCTTCTTCTCCTCACGGTCTTTCCCCCCCTCTGTCCGGTCAACATTTATCTCTCCCGAATTCCGAGCGGTTTCAGGTGCGCTTGAGCTACCACCGGTAATATCAACACTTTGTCTCCCGCCATTTTCGCCATTGCCCTTATCTATCTTGATGCTTGTGTCCCGCCTCAGCACACCGGCAATATTAGCAATACCGGGGATCCCCGGTATTCCAGTACCCTTTTTGGGTGTTGAGAGAGAGATCCTCCTAGCCAGTCGTTGGAAATTCTGCGACGAAATCCGTTTTCTCTTGCCCTCCGTATCAGGAGGTGAAGAAGAAACCCCAGTAGGATCAGGCGTGGACACCCGGGGGGGTGTGACTGTCGTGTCAAACGTAATTGACGTAGGCAAGCGAACATGGGTCTGTGAGCCACTGTCAATTGAACGCGAGTCATCGGTCTTAGGGAACGCGATAGGTGCTGGTACTGATGATTCAGCATGTGCAACAGTGCCCGATGAAGCAGGGATTATGACCGGCTCTGGTTCAACATCTGTAACAGGGAAACTAGGGAAATCTTTGACAGGTATAGTTGGAGCAACGCTCTCGGCTTTGATGCTAGCAGCGGGTTTGATCGATGGCGCTCGAATTGAAGCTGTCGGAGCACGGATTGAAGGTGCAGGAATGGAAGCCCCTATAATATGCGGCGACTCCGAAGTGAAAGGATCACCCTCAAGCGGTGCGTCATCGACTTGTCCATCAATAGGCTGAGCATTGATGATCGACACGTCATATCCTTCCACGACACCTGACACCGTTGCAGAGGAAGAGCCGGGGACGGGAGCACCGGAACCCATATGATCAGCCCACAATGCCGAGAATAAGCCGTCCGCTCGCACAAGCTCCTTGAAGGGGCCAGATTCGACAAGTTTGCCCTCCTTAAGTACCAGAATCCTGTGAAATCTGGTAAATTACCGCTTAAGGACGTCATCATCAACGCACTGATCCACATTATCCACGCCATCGAGCCCATTGGCCTCCCAAATTACAGTCCTGCCCCCAATAAATGCGCGTTCAAAAGGGCCCTCAACAAGAACAACTTTAGCTTCCTTCTGCAGCGCACGTGAAAGAGCCCTGGTACGACCCGCAGAAGAAATATCAGGAACCACAGCGATAAGAGATCGTAGTGAGTCGAGGGAAATGGAATGAATGGGGTGATCATTAAGAGAGATGGATCCCGAATCGATGTCATAAAGGTGGTAGAGAGCCTTCAATATACTCGATCTTGTAGAGCCAGGGGTACTGACAATGGCAGTAACGGAAGAAACTGGAAGAACGAATGAGACACCTGACAAGGCAGGAATCGGATCCTGTGTGTCCGTATATGGGTAGGTAAGGTACACGTTGTCTGATATCCGCAAATTAGCGTGTAAACAGGCTTCAAGGACGAAAATACTTACCAAATTTGATTTCCAGACCGTTGGTTCCATCAACAGAACCTTTGCCATTGACAACTCCTGCAGGTTTGTCGAGGACCTTGAAGATGGATCTCGCATCGCCCGTCGCGACTCGCAGTGAAGGAGTTCGAGTAAAAGGAAGAAAAAGGATACCCCAATACCACACCCAGGCGACCCAGCCGCCAGGACTCCAGATACCTTCCGTGACACCCCTAGCGATGTACAAACTACCAAGTAAAAGTGCACCAGACCCAAGGAGGGTCTGTAGAAGGATAGAAACGGAGGTCTTTGCGGGGCAAGACGAGAGAATAGAGGGGCGAAAGGCGAGGCAAGTGAGGTACCCTAAATGACACGATAAGTCTATAGGCAGGGAATCAGAAAGCCGATACACAAACGTACCATATATGCCCAAGGCAATCAAGACACCCAAGCCAAACTCCCAGCCAAACAATACGCCAAGCACGAGTATACCAATCAAATCATCGATGGTCGCAGCTGCCAGGACCGAAGTAGCATGCAATGTCTTTGCTACTACGCCACTTGCCGTAGCATGTAAATCCTCAGGAACCTCAGCATCATTAGAGCCAAGGGCAAGACCAAAGACATGGTCGATATAATAGGACAAGAAGGCATCGTCAGCACTAGCACCAAGGCGAAAAACAAGAGTCTGAATAAGGTTTGGAATGCCACCGTCGGAAAGGAGGAACTGCAGCAGTGCAAAAACGAAAACGTATGGGTAAGGAGAAGTACCCAGGGGTGATGGGAGTGGAGCCGAGGGCGAGGAGAGGAATGCATTAACAGCCACACCAAGCGAGAGTGGTAAAAATGGGGTGATGACTCGGGTCAGGATGTGAAGCAATGTGACAAGCGACTGATGGAATGATCCATCAAATTAGGACAGATAAAAGCACAATATAACTTACGACGAGACCCTTGGCTGGAAGGACGTAAGGACAGAGCCGCCACAGGATAGTCAATGATGATTCAGACTTCAATGAATAATTAGGGATTCCGATGAGCGCCGGCACCACAAGACAAGAACACTCCCTCACCACAGGGCAAACTGCTTTAGCGTTCGACTCCGGTGGAGCAGTAAATGTACCATATTTGCTGCTTTCTCCTCCTGATGCTGCTTCGTTGCCTTCCCCTTGGAGTAGGTTTGATTGACCTACAAGAGGAGCGATTTCACCCTGTGCTGTCTCGGACTGCGACCCAGCAGGGAGATAGGCAACACGGGGGAAAAAGAGAATAAAGAAGAGCGGAAGAAGAGTGATTACACGGACGATGGGGATAAAGAAGTGGAGAGTCTCTGGTATGCATGTCGAAAGCTTGGGACTGTCACATATATGCCTCGGGTCTGGAACCCGGGGATGAGGAGTGATGCGACAGAAGGAGTATTTGTACTCACCTCGGGTTTCGACCGAGATGATAAGGAGAACTACCTGGACGATATCAAGAGCGAGCGCAATGAAGATGGCTGCCTTGACCCGTCTGCGAGACCAGATGTCGACGTTGTTGATGTCCTTGTAAGTTCCGAGAGCAGCCAAAGCGGTGTAAGCGACAAGGCCGAGCAAGGCTTCCAATTCAACACCAGAGCCAGGTGTCCAAATCCCATTGAGAACGGCATAAGCTACATAAGCAAGGCCGTCTACAAGGAAAGAAAGGGCAACGAGGGAGAGGAGAGAAAGGATGAGAGACCTTCTTGGTTCGCGTGACTGGATGACAACGGAGGTGATCGGAGAAGGAGAAAGGGGGGAGAGAGACTTTGTAGGGAGGAGAGAAATGGTGAAGAGGAAGACGACGGCGGGGGAGGCGACGCGAAGGGCGAAAAGAGCGGATGCAAAAGGGGACGCACCCGCAGCAGGGAAGGCAGCTGCGGCAATGTTGGAAAGAAGATGACGACGCGTCGCCATCGCGGGTAAGGAGTTGTATCGAATGAGGGGTTCGTGAGGGAGGAGGAGGGGTTGTCGTCGCGGTCGTCGGTGAGGAAAGAAGGGCGATGGCCTTGTCAGAAAGGCGTGTGAAAAGTGGAACGGAAGCGTGGATGGCTTTTGAGGCTGATGTGTGGCTGTGCAAAAATGACAGTGTTAGAGGTGGTACATGCGTAGCGACGAATTCACCGACGCGAACAACGACAATAATGGGTCAAGATAACGTTTAATCCGCTCCTCAAGCACGCTCATCACATACGCCGACCGTACTGGATTGACCTCATGTCTGCCTCAAGTCGGATCACGCGACGAATGGGGAAAATCAACACGTGTATCAAGCATGTCTGCCACTTTCGCTCCCTCTGCGTTCCCGCGCTCTTCTCCCTTCTCGGCATCCGCATTCTTTTGTGCCCGCCCTCGCCCGTCGCGTCTCCTGCGACCGCAGCGTAGGTCTTGTCTCCGCAGCCAACAGTCATAATTCACCCGTACCCGATGACACCTGACGGGCCGTTTAATTTTACCGTGATTTTCAATGAACTTCCCCAGGAACATGGCACGGAACCACCATTCTTCGACCGCACCGCCATCCGAGCTGGAAAAGATGGCTCCACATCCAAGTAGGACAAAAGCCGGAATCCACGCCAGCTTGCTATCAATATTGCGATTGTCTATCCATCCATCCAAGGCACGCCATTCAATCCCAGACGACACTAACCCCTATTCGACGTGCTATATACTTGGCAATGGATCATGCGCAACCCCCGACCCATCGCATCACCGCCGCTTAGACTCTTCATTCGCAGCGACTGAAACACTAATCCTGCAATCAGTTTGGTTCCTCGACAAACGTGGGTGAAATTCCTTGTACCGTAACATGTAACGTCATCCGTCGGTCTTTTGCTTAATTGTCCGTCGCCAAGTTTCATCCTTATGTGTAATGACCTCGGCCGCGAGGCTTGTGTCATAAAACTCCCTGCCATTCTACTCTGTACCACTCAGTCGTGCATCCTCCCAACGCCACAAGAGTGTTGAATGTCGACCCACCGTGATAGATTGTGGAATGACGCACTTCCTGTGGTAATGTTGTCTCCACGTTGGACGGGTCCAGAGTTTGAGTGTATCACAGCCGCATCAACGTTTTGGCCTTGTGCCCTCCTCGTTCCTTTCTGGCCGACACGAACAGACTCTTTTTCCAAGCCAATTACAGCCATTCAATTCCGGGCTGTCTTACGAACACCGTAGTCGTAGTCATCCATCCAGAAATGTCCACATCCCATGGTGAGCACGCCTGTTTAAATCGCATCATGGATAGTTCCGTAACTCGGTCTGCACGACAGGAACTCTCAATGTAATTCTCTTCGGTGAAACAGGCGTTGGGAAAAGCTCCGTCATCAATCTCCTCGCAGGTCATCCCATCGCCAAGGTATCTTCCGATGTCGAGGGTTGTACTCTACAGTCCACGAGTCACGTCTTTTCCCTCAGCAACACAGAGATCACGGTCTGGGATACTGTCGGTCTTGAAGAACCCATGATGGGGATCAATGGATATCTAGTTGCAATAGAAAAGGCTTATACACTCATCCGTGGCCTGACAAATGCAGGAGGGGTTGATCTCCTGCTGTTCTGTATACGAGGCAGTAGGATTACGGCAACAACCCAAAGCAACTATCGACTCTTTCACGAAGTCCTTTGCAACAAGCAGGTTCCAATTGCTTTGGTTATCACCAATTTGGAGAGAGAAGAGAGAATGGAGGACTGGTGGGACAGAAACAAGAGCCACATCGAAACGTATGGCATTCATAGCGTCGGGCACGCCTGCGTCACTGGAGTCGAGGAGGAAAAGGAAAAATACGAGGAGTCCCAAGAGACGGTTCAAAAGCTTCTACTGGGGCAGTTGCACAGCAGACAGAGGCTGTTGATTCCAGCAGAGAAGTGGTTTGCAAGAGCTTTGGCAGGCATGGGAAGCTTCCTGCAGGGCAAAAACCCGCCAAAAGGCGAAAAGATGGTGCGTATGTTGATCAAGCGCTGTAACATGGACGGGGAAACGGCGAAACGTGTGGAGAAATTACTCGCCCACCAGCCGTAGGTATGATATATGATGTGTACTTTCGTAGAGCGCCATGTACTCGATCGCTTGCACCCGTAGCATATATACTTATTCGGGCGGTCTCCGCTATGACGGCGGCGGTGACCCTTGGACGGAGATTAAGTTAAGTTTGTCTACTTACCACTCACCTTACGTGTTCTGTCCTGCTAGTATTATCGTGAGCAGATCGGTTCTCATCGATAAGGAGGAACCGATTATCCACCCTCCTCGCGCAGGTGGGATCTAGCGACGTCTCGCGCCAGGACATGTTACCTGCGACATCACTGCGAAACATTCCAAGAATCAGAACTACAAAAATCCTACGCCATTCCACCTTTTGGATCCGACCGAGACATACTTTGTAGGGGTATTCTATGCGGAATCAAGAACTTCGTTTTGCGAATCATGATCCTACCGATTCTCCGAGCTCGCCTTCCCGGATTTAATTCGTTGCTGACATCCACCCCAAATAAATCCGTATGCACATATGGTACTTGTACCTGCTAAAGCGCTCACTTTTTTTACTCGCTCCTCGGCACGAAGAGTGATGGTAGCCTGCATAAATGACCGACTGGAAACTCCGTAGATTTTCCTTGCAGTAAATGAATGAACACTAAGGCGGCAATCACGTCTCAACCTAGATTATTATCTCTACTACGCTCATCGTATCTTTTGTTGTCGGACACTTTGTGCGTTATGGTGTTTCCGGCTGCGATAACATAATACAGATGAAAATTTGGTGATGGCGCACCACCGATGCACGTGACGTAACCACAAACAAAGTTATCTGCTGCTGGCTCTCAAGTTGGCTTTTTTGTTTGTCTTAATGCCGCGAGGGGTAAGATGTTCTTCTTCAGCATGTTCCTCGTTCACCACCTTTTCGGTAACTCTTAAGGGCTGTCAGCCCAAGATCCCGATAGCCGCAATAACAAGATTCAGAATCTAATATATACCCGTTAGCACTGAGGACAGAGATGGATCGTCACTGGGAACAACCCGAAGACCACTCTTTCTGCTTTTTGTCTATCTATCCGAGGGAAACTTGACGTTTTCAAGCGCGGCCTCCTCAACCAAACGTCTTCATGTATCATAATTCGGAGTGTACGAACCGACATATATGCATGTATATAACTTGAGAGCTTGAATCGTAAAACATACTATAGAAATCGGAATCCATGTCCCCTAGAGCTTCTCGGCAAGTTCCTCCGCTACCTTTGGATCCAAATTGCAACGTTTCGTCAAAACCTTCACTATATCCTTTCGCTTCGCCTCCTTCTTCAAAGGAGCGAACATTCCAAACAAGCGCAAAAACTCGACAAGCCAACCTTCCGGCGGCATGTTGAACTTCCCGTCGCCATGATGCCCTTCTAACAAGGCAGTGATATTCCTCTGTGAATCCGGATACTTGCTGTGCGTCGGCAACCCGGTGACGCAGGCATGACCTGCAGCCTTGATACCGTATTTCTCTAGACTCTCCACGTTCCGGTCCCACCATTTCTCCATATCGGCTTCCCGTTCGAGATGCGTAACAACAACCGCGATCGGGACCTGGGACCTACAGAGCACCTCGTAGAACAGCCTATAGTTGCTCTGCGTTGTCGCAGTGACCCGGTTTCCGCGAATGCAGAAGAGCAACAGGTTAACGCCACCTCGTTGGTTTAGCTGTTGGATGAGGTCGTGAGCCTGCTCGATTGCAGGAAGGTACCCGTTGACGCCCATCTCGGGCTCCTCGAGCCCAACTGTGTCCCAAATATGAATGGTTCGGCTTTTGACACTAAATGTGTATGGTGTGAATGACATGGTGCAACCCTGGACGTCGGGAGAGGTCTTGGCCACTTGCCGGCCAGCAATCAGGTTGATCACTGAACTCTTTCCGACACCGGTCTCTCCGAAAAGGATGATGTTCAACGAGGAAGCCATGAGCCTATCGAGCATTCAGATCGGTTACCATCGACAGACTTGCGACATACGCCGTTATAATCACAATGTGAAATTCTCAAGAAAGTGGCGGGACAACAGAGTGTGTGGCGGTCGGGCGGGCAGAGAACCGATGAGTTGGAAGATGGTATTTGTGATTTGGGAGGGTAAATGTGGGCGAGGGCGGTGAACGCCCAGAGGATCCTCGGTGATTAAACGTGTAGTTGGGAGGAAGGTCGACACGAGGATCGATGCGTGCCACCTGTGGAAGCACTAGGGCCTTGGAGGGTTGGAACGTGGCCATTGGCCAGTTCCTATCGTGGCAGCGATGGGCTCGAAGCACTCTATCTGTTAGAGGATGTATATCGTCCGAAAGGGCACCAAGATTAGTAGACAAGTCGGTCAGAGATCAGTGTCTTGCACACCCTCGATCTTGAATCAATCAGGCGATTGGGTGCGTGGTCACTCTTCGCATGGTGAATTGGCAAGGTGGACATCACGTACGATTGAACGTTGAAACATCGAACGGTACAACAGGATACTAATAATCGACTGAACGCAAGCCCAGTGACCAAAGGACCAGGAGAAATAGGAATCACATCGGTTTCCTCGTACTGCTACGCTGTCTTACGTACTGTATAAATCTCCATTATTGATGTGGGGTGGTGGTTCCTGGTCTCGCTATCATATTCGGCCAGGTGGGGATTGTACTGAATGCTTGTTGGCATTTCCAACGGTAACGGCCGATGGCATCTACACCTCGATATTTGGATAGCGCAGTCCAAATAATATGAACGAATCGTTATCGACGGGGATGTGGTATTCTAATCGAATATCAGCTTTCAACGGCAACCTCGCATCGAGTCGCATACCTGCCCATTAGTTAATTGTTGGCAAGAATTTGCTCCGGTTGGACAGACGAGCATGAACACAAGATAGTCCCGCCAATGCTAGCTGATCAGCCGACAAATGCGAGCGACCGTTGAGGAGTCCCAAGGAAGGCCGCCATAGGCAGTGGTCGAGGAGATTCTCCCAGGGTGGTCGAAGACTGCGGTACGAGTGGGATCATATATGCAAAATGGAGAACAAGTATCAAAAGCGCAAGGATGCTGAAGAAGAAGATTTTGGATATGAGGTGGTTAAAACAACACTAGGCTCTGCGGATGAAGTCTCAGTGAGCGACAAAAGACTTCTTAAATGAATCCGGACCAAGGAAACATGACCATCCCGGAGCTTGACGAAAGAAATCGGGTTCACGCAAGCATAGGAAGCGGGGCCTCGGAGGAAATGCAATCAGCTTTCGTCCCGAAGGCAACGTCAGATGATGATGGTGATAAATCAAATCAAGGGCAGGGACCCGTTTAAATGCTGTAATAAAGCCAAGAGGGCTGTTGTCCACGTCACCTACTTGGTTTTCGTTATCGTGACCCATCCCATTCAAGTAGGGTTGACCCAAGTCGGGTGGGATTGCATGTCGACTATGGTGAACAGGGGTGGGGTAGGGAGGGGGGTGGTGCATCAAATGGAAGGCCCGCAAAATCTCCTGCAAGTCCTGAGTCGAAGTCGTTAGTTAGTACCTACGTCAAAAGGTAAATCGTCCAGTGTGGCCTCAGCAGCGGAGATTTACTCGAAGAGAGCTAATCTCGATTAGACTAACGTATTGTCTCCTTGATCTTCATGGACACTCAGCCCTTCAGGTTCAAGTAGTCATTCAAAATTCTGTCATGCAGATCATCCGAGCCATCTGATGAATATAAGCCTTCTACGACTGATGGAACTGAAGCACTGATCCCCCAGACTGGGCTCATCCTCTTCTTCCACATGTCCTGATCAGCTCAGTTAAGGGCCGCATAGCGTTGTTAGCTACTCGCCATTATTGCAACATATGGCAGCCTCTAGAATTGACTCAACGAGCGCACCTAAGCCTCTCTCCACAAATGCTTTCCCCAATAGACAAACATTCCATTCCTTTTATAGCCGTCTCCAGTCTGCTGGGTGAGCCCCGCTCGCCAGCACGACCCGTAGGAGCATGCCTACTGTACCGGGCATCCCCTCCCACCACGCGTCGCGCCCTTTCTACCCACCTTCCACCTCAATTTTTTTCAAGCGCGGTCTCCTCAACTAAACATCCTCGTGTATCATAATTCGTAGTATATGAACTGATATGTATGCATGTACACAACTTGAGAGCTTGAATCGTAAAACACGCCATCGGAATCGGAATCCAAGTCCCCCTAGAGCTTATCAGCAAGGTCCTCCGCTACCTTTGGATCCAGATTACAACGCTTTGTCAAAACCTTCACTATATCCTTTCGCTTCGCCTCCTTCTTCAAAGGAGCGAACGCTCCAAACAAGCGCAAAAACTCGACAAGCCAACCTTCCGGTGGCATATTAAATCTCCCGTCGCCACGATGCCCTGCCAACAAGGCAGTGATATTCCTCTGCGAATCCGCGTACTTGGTATGTCTTGGCAATCCGGTAACGCAGGCATGACCTGCAGCCTTGATACCGTATTTCTCTAGACTGGCCACATTTCTGTCCCACCAGCCCTCCATATCGGGTTCCCGTTCGAGATGCGTAACGACAACCGCGATCGGGACCTGGGACCTGCAGAGCACCTCGTAGAACAACCTATAGTTGCTTTGCGTCGTCGCAGTGACCCGGTTTCCGCGAATGCAGAAGAGTAACAGGTCAACGCCACCCCGCTCGTTCAGCCTTTGGATAAGGCTGTGGGCCTGCTCGATTGCGGGGAGGTACCCATTGACACCCATCTCAGGTTCCTCAAGCCCGACTGTGTCCCAAATATGGAGGGTTCGCCCACCAACGTCGAACTTATGCTGCTCGAATGACATGGTACAACCTTGGACGTCGGGAGAGGTCTTGGCCACTTGCCGTCCAGCAATCAGGTTGATCACTGAGCTCTTTCCGACACCGGTCTCTCCGAAGAGGATGATATTCAATGAAGGAGCCATGAGCCTGTCGAGCACTCAGATCGGTCGCCATCAACAAACTTGCGACATACGCACCTTTATAGTCAAAGAGGCGTGAGCTATATGCCGCAATCGCAAGAAAGTGTGGCAGAGTAACAAAGGGTGTGACGGTCGAGCGAGAAAAGAACTGATGGGTTAGAAGGTGGTGTTTGTGTTTTGGAAGGGTAAATGTGGGTGAGGGCGGTGTATCCCTGGAGGGTTCTCCGTGATTAAACGTGTAGTTGAGAAGAGGGTCGACACGAGGATCGATGCGTGCCGTGCGCATGGAAGCACTGGAGCTTGGGGGGTTGGAACGTGGCTGCTGGCCAGTTCCTATCGTGGCAGCGATGGCTTCGACTCAAAGCACTCTATCTATTAGAGGGTGTGTACCGTCTACGAGGGCATCGAGATTAGACAGCTAGATACCAGTGTCTCTGTGACATGATGGAGATGGACCAATAGGTCGCAGAGTCGTGGGCGCTGTGCAACAGAAAATCGATCTCGGATAATTACTGCCGCAGCAGAACCCTTTGGGTGCGTGGGGCTAGTCACTGCATATGGTAAATAGGCATGGCGGTCATCACTGCAAGGCTATGTATTGTGTCTGGATGGTGAACGTGAATGTTTGGATGTCGAACCTAATAGTCACGGTCTGTTTCAGATAGTAATGATACAGGCAGTGGGAGCATCGCAGCGCGGTCCGGATAGTATGAACCGACGAGGACATAGCTTTCTAACTCGGATATTAACTTCCCACTGGCAACTTCGCATCGGTTCACATACCCGTCCACTAGTTAATTGTTGGCAGACTGATGCGGGGTTAGTCCAAGTATTGGTCAGAGTTGAAATATTCAGTCGTGCACCTTGTTTTTCGAGAACACTAATCGATTAGCAAGTCCCCGGGCGGTTTGCTCTTCCAATTGGCACTGTTTCATCAACGTCTTCTCTAATGTCGATGTTTTGGACCGTACAAGTGAAACGATTCGTTCCATTGATGGACGAACTGAGACCACTTTGTTTCGTCGGTCGACACATGAGGCCAAGAAGGACAAAAGGTGCTCTCTCATCTGCGTGTCCGTGCCCGGATCCGTGCGAGCTTTTCCGCATCCCAAACCAATGCACCTCGAACGACTAATGCCATACTTCCGGACTATGGCTCCATATTTGTTCCACCATTGGTCTGCGCCTTGATCTCCCCCAAGTTTCGTAACACCGAGAACGAACGGAACTTTGCTGCCGCAGATAAACTTGTAACAAATACGATAGTTTCTCTTGAAAGAAACCGTTGGCTTTGAGTTATCAACGCAGAAGAGAACGAGATCAGGGCCGTTGCCGTTTCCGAGACTACGTATCAGTTGTCGGATGGTATCAATCGGATCAAAAAACGATTGGTCACCCATTTGAGGGTCAACGAGACCAGGTGTGTCGTACAGATGAAATATTCTGCCCTTCTCCTCGATAGTGTACTTGGAAACAATCCTAGTACACCCAATGGTGTCGGATGAGATCCCAGCAACGTTTGCCCTTGCGACCGAATTTATGAGTGAGCTTTTGCCTACTCCAACCTCTCCGAGCAGTACGATGTCGGCAGGCTTGGAACCAACAGGCGGGTGCGAAGGAGGCTTCCGGGCTAACATAACAAGAAGGGATTGAAATGAATTTCCTATGGACCGTTGTTCGTAGAGAGCCGTACGTTGAAAAGAATCGGGGGTCATTTCAGAGCTAGCGTTTCGAAGGATAAGCCCATGCAGATCCAGGCGAGCCCGCGAGATATGATCTTGGATAAGTGACTGAGGATCCGTGGGCCTTATCTGGATGAACGTGTGGTCGTCAAAACGAGGCCCTTGATTAGCCAAAGAATCCCTGGTGCGAGACCACCAGCGCTCTTGTTGGGACACGTCAAGCGATCCAATGACGACGGCGACCGCGCGGATGCGTGGGGATAGGCTCAAATTGGAAGCAATGGTGTGATGAGTTTCAGGAATCCACTTCAAAGGGTGTAGTGCGTTCATGCAGTACACGAACAGATGAGCGCCACCATTCCTGCGAAGGAAGACCAGCATATCCTGAAGCTTTTCCTTGCGCGCAGCTACAGGCATGGATTCGTTCGCGGGTAGGACGTGTAGTGTGAATTTCTTGCTATCGAGTGTGATGCTACCCACGTCGTCGCCGAGTGCACGGCTAGCAATGCCAGAAGAAGTCATTTTTTGTTCCACTGAACCTACAACGAGGTCGATAACAGAGCGCTCCCCTACGTCCGTCTCTCCAAGGAATAAGACATTCAAGGCGGCAATGTTTGAAGGCTACGAAAGCCTTTAGCCTGACATTGGGTGATATCCATTTTGGGATGAAGACTGACCTTGGTGCGAGCGAGAAGATCTTGATCCATAGAGTGCGCCTTCGACGTTGGACGAGAGGGTAAAGGGGATGTGAGATGGGCACTGGAGCCACCATAGTCAGATCTACCAGACATTCTGGGTCCCAGTCTTCATCAAGGACCTCACAAGTATATCATGGGTCACACTCACTGGGGATACAAGGGAGGGATGCAGAATGGGGACTCGGTGGATGTCTAGAATGTAGAGCCGAAAGGTTGGGGTGAGCCTGTTGCGTTGAATTACAGCTACCGGAGGCTGAGCTCTGGGTTCTCTGACCGCCGTGAAACATAACATGCACGGGGCAGACACATGGTATCAGTCGCCGCGCCCCAGCTGCAACTGTTCTACTAAGGTCGGGATGTTGGCCACGCACAGTGGTCGTGGTACAGCTTCTGATATTGATTGATGTGCACTGCTTTGTGGACATGCGACGTTGCGACATGAGTACTTACACCCTTCGCGCTAATCAACATACACGATCTTAGTTAGTTGGATTACTGCTCGATCTCCAATTCAAGATCTAGTTGGCGATGACGTTGCATACGCAAACAGATTTAGTGAATCATCGGAAAAGAATACAGTTCCCGACAGCACTGGAGAGGGCGATGTCTTTCTGGGGCATGTTTTGTCCTCCTTTTTTGGAGGATTGCGAGACTCTTGGGATGAGATCGGTAGAACGTGCTTCTCGGGTTTCACAGATGATGAGCATCTACGCTTGGGCCGAGATTTTGAATGTAACACGATACGATTTATCTGGGCGTCGGCCAACAGAGAGAAGAAATTTGAACTTCGACGTTTGGCGCGACGGGATCCCTCGACGCCTCTTCGAGAATTATAGTTCTCCTTGTCAGTCTCGTCTTGGTATTCGGACCAATCTTCCGTACAAGATTCAGGACCAGAGGAATAAGAATCAGAAGACGACAGAGAAAACACGGACGGGCGTCGATGACGGGCTGACAATGGGACAGAAACAGATTTCGACAAAACACCGTCGATGCTTCGCGGTTGGGAATGGCCATGTTGTGATGGGAGACCATTGTCAATCTTTCGTTTCTTGTGGACCGGCGTCCTTCGAATCCAAGATCCAACCATATCCTCCCACTCCCATTGTCCACTTGTCCTTGCGCGACGTATACGTCCTGGACGAGCAGACAGAATCAATGAAACTTCAGGAGTGTCGATCAAGCACCCTCCGAAGCACCGGCGTTCTGCTGTATCCACCGCCTCCATGAGTTGTTGCTTGTATCTTGTCACAAAAGCAGAGCAGCCCTTTTGAGAAATCGCTATCGATGTCTCAAAGTGATGGAGTGCGCATGCCCACAGAGAGGCGTTTAGCCTAAATAACTTCTCAGAGCAGAAGGCAGACGAATACAGTTTCAGCTCGGAAAGAAAGGCTTCGATAAAGTTGCTGAACGCTTGACTTCCCTGAGAATGGCTGATATATGTCATTAACCTGGAAAATGTGGCCGGAACTGGGTCCGATTCATCGAGTATGGCTAAGAGGCAGTCAACATCGTTTACTGAGTTCCCGAAAACGGTGAAGATGTGTGTTGTGAGGACAGTGATCATATCAGGTAGGTCGACTGAAGGACCTGGGGTCGACGTCCGAGAACGATGAAGTTGGGCAGCGTGGCAATTGTATAGTATGTCGATAACAGCGTGGATCCTCGGCGATTCCAGGGTAGAAGAATGTAGATCATGGTTAGTGAAGAGAAGATTGAATAGGTTCGACATTAGTTCGGAAAGCTTGTCTCTGAGCATATCAAGGCGAGCATTACTTCGCGTAGTATGTGGTGAAGCACCTGCCGTCCCGGGACTTGACTGGACCAGGTTAGCAATCTCACGGGCTCCGTCCGATAGACTTCGGGAAAGTGCGTCAATGATAAGAATATAAGAGTCGGTATCGCAGATTTCCACAGCGTGCAGTAATCTGTTTAAAACCTTGGATGACCATGTGGCATGTGAGCTCGAGGAAGGAATTTGTGATAAGACGTCAAGCAGCACTAGGCAGAATGACGATGTGGTGAACAGCGAGACATCTGGAGGTGGCCCGGATGAGGAGTTTCCTGTAGTCCACTTTGTATGGAGGTCGAGAAGATAGTTTGTATGACCAGGGTGTGTGGCTGGCGGTGGACAGGACGAGTTGGATGGCAGAAATGCTTGTGCGAGAATGATGTTCAAGAGTTGTGTAGATTCGTGCACAAGTCCGAAAGATAAACAGTGTTCGAGCAGGACGGTTACAAGGGTGTGATGGTGAATACAGATGAATAAAATTGTGGACAAGGCATGGGAGGTAATCAAGAATCTAGTGTTGTACGAATTAGATGTCAGTGCGCTTTGAGATGACGCGATGAGTACCTGCGATGGTGTGGTGGCACGATATCGTAGATTCCATCAACATCCAATGTCGAATCATCGTTAACATCACCCAGGGAATTATCGAGGGGTATGCTTTCCCCTAGGACAAGAGCGCACATTGTAGCGAGACTAGGGATGCGTTCAGTGGATGATTGGCCAAAGGCAACATGGGCAATATTCTTGAAAGCATCGCAGACGGCATGGATGCGTCTGGAAAGTTCAAAATCACTCGCAGAACGAGTATCGAGCATCAATTTCCTAGTGCCTGCTGAAACCGAGAGTATAGTGAGAGGAGGACGACTGTCCGGATCCCAGCAGCTAACTGGCTGCTTCGAATAAGCGAGACGAGACGCTGGTGATGTCCCTGAAAGTGCAGCCAGGCTATTGCATTTGTTCCTAAGAGGCCTGAGCAGACGGTTAACGCGGGAAGTGGTGAGATGAGAACCACTTTCTGCCATGTCAGAGTCAAAAAGTGGAACTGAACGAGACAAGACGCGGTCGTGTCCCACGCACGTGATCTTCAAATCATTGTTGCCATTGAACCAGTTACGCGAACAAAAACAAACTACATACGATACAACGGCGAATACATGGTTATATATTACAAGCCTCCGAGTCTCAATGATGGTGCGGTCGAACCAGAACGAAAAAAGGTGTATCAACCGCCGATATGTGCGCATTCGAGCTCAAGGGTCGCTGTCACTCGTCCCGCTATCGGTTTCATCATTTCCCCATACCGCAAAAGCACGATGGTGGTCGTCTTCCCTTGAGTTCACTTTCGAATGAGAATGGTGCTTTCTATCGGAACCACTATCCAATATCGTGGGTGTTTGGACGTTGTCATCGAGGTCCCTGTCTCGAGGGATCCGACTGCGCCCGCTGGACTGTTGTGCTGAATGGAGGTCATCTCTAGCGCCCCGCTGAACCCGATCCATGTTCGACAACGAGTCATCGGAAGAGTCAGATATAGTTGGAGAGAGTGTCTCAGAAGAGTGATAGTGATTCGCGAGATGTGGTGCTGAACGGGTTGGTCCTGCGAACCGTCCCGGAGTGTCAACCCCAGAGCGCAGCCCCGACTTTGATCTTGATCTTGATCGTGACCGTGACCTCGTTGTACGGAGGAGCTCAGGTGTGAGGGCACGTGTGAGGGCGGCGGCAGCCGCATCAACGTCTGAATCAGTTTGCGATGCCACATCCCGTCCTTTGATGGCTTCCGGAGCGATTTCTGTCGAGGTCTGCTCAGTTTGGATTTGAATCGTGATATTTGGCTTGCCACCCAGAGTGACAGCAGAAGAGTCGTCAATATCGAATTTGTCGTCGTCCTCTTCGTCACTCCTCTCTACTTCTTCTTCAAGAGGTTCAGAAGAAAGCGACCCATCTATGCCAGAGCTGAATGTCGCTCTCCGCTTGCGGCCTGTCTTCGTCGGCGCTTCCTCCACGACAACGAAAGACTTTTGTCTCTGCCGTTCGTTCCATTTCAGAGTACGAGAAATTGAATGGAACCAGTCGGTAGATTGTTTGTCAGCACATACGGTAGGAAACGGGTACTTCGAAGCGCTGATCTTGATATGGTCGCCCTCTGTTTCGGGAGTTCAACCTGAGTAACGATTTATCGATAAAGTGGACTCACGCTTGAGCTCTACTCGCCCACGTCCATCAAACGAGGCCCAGGCAGTACTACGAGAATTGTATGGGACACAAATCCTGAGCTCCATGCTATCAGGAAGGAGCATTGGCCGAAAGGAAAGTGTGTGCGGACAAATGGGGCTAATGAGAATCGCTGGAATCTCCGGGTGAACAAGGGATCCACCGGCGGAAAGCTTTGGTATAGTTAGCAATCTCAGACGATGGAGCCTTGAACCGCCCATACCGAATATGCCGTTGACCCAGTCGGTGTGGCTACACACAAACCGTCTGCTTGAACGGTCGTCATGTGATGTTCGTCACCTGTCATCGTCCAAATCATCAACATCACTCATAGGTAGAAACTATCAAACAAACCAAAAAGTTCCAACAAGCTGACATAGGGGCTCGGTCCTCGATCCACGACAAGGTCGTTTAGGACTTCGAACGTCTCCACGGGGCGAGTGGTGAAGCACATGATTTCCTTGTCCTTGGTGCATTTGCCGGCATCGGGTAAGACACTACCCGACCAACTGCCCTCGAGTGCCTCCCAGCCACCTTTCTTCAAATCTTTCATCATGATCTCACCAGTCTCACCCTTCTTCACCGCTTTTCTACATTTCCCTTTGTCGAATATTGCACGATATACAGTGCAAGTGAATCGCATACGGAGGTTTACTCGGATGCCCGCATCAATCGCAGAATCTACCACTGTCTGATGATCCGCAAAGTCGAAATTTGTGAGGAAACCTAAAGAGCCCAACGCAAACGGAAGGACTGGTGGAACAATGTGCTGGAATAGCCACGAAGTAAAGAGCACGGTCCCATCGCCTCCCAGCTGCAGCCCAATTAGAACCGCGCGACAGGTCAATGTAAGCACTCACTGTGATTACAAAATCGAAAAGATGCGGACTGCGGCTGCACAATTCACTGGTCCAATACCGGAGTTGTCCCTCTTGTTGTGTTTGAGAGTCATCTTGAGATGTGAATGATGATAAGGACGACAGTGAGTTACTGCTTGACCTCCTGCTAGGTAGTGGCTCGAATAACTCGGGATGGTCACGTTTGATACCGGCAGCATCGAAGCGTCTAGATTGTTGCAGCTGGTGATCTACGTAACTATGCGTGTGTGTGAGGTCACCATAGACACGATTAGCGAATTGAATTACTCACACAATAAGACCACGACGACCATGTCGTGGCTTAAGCATGAGATAAAGAGCCAGCTCGCGCGTTAACTTGATGAGTCTGTTGTCTCGAGCCTTGGTCACGATGAGGATACTTTGAATATTTGTGCGTATCCGGGCACGGCCTACACAAATTGAGTGGGAAGTATTATGCCGAGTAGAACGGCCTACCCAGCTGTTTGCTCATCTCTCGAACGCCGACGGCAGTCTCTGCAAGCCGCCTCGTCAAACTGCCACTATGAGGGTCGTCGTCGTCATCATTACTGGACAAAATGTGAGCGCCATCTCTGCCTGGGAACTCTAGCGATGTAGAAGCAGGCGAATTGCTATGATGGCGTGTTCGTGGCTGCTGGAGGGACCTAGCTACGCCGACGTCGATGCCCAGGAGTTTGTTCTCCTTTGGGTGTAACCAATCCTGGAGGGATGCGCCCATATCGAGATGAGAGTGGAGGAAGCATGGCGATTTATTGGGACGATGGGATGAATCCATAGACGAGGGTATCGGATTAAAACTTGTGGGAGAACTCGAGATGTGGACCGGTGTTGTGCGATCAGGTTGATGTGGAACAGCGTCGGCTATCGTGGGTGATGTGGCAAGGGACTGGTTATTTGTTGTCACCTTATTACTAACCCAGCGCGGTGACCGCCGCCGCCGCTCGACAACGGTCTCGCGCTCCCAGGTGATGTTCGTCTGCAGCGAAGGCAGGGACGTGACGGATGGTCTGCTGCCTCGTCTCGATAGCGAGGACCGAATGACATCCTCGGTGGGTACAACCATCTCCATCTCTGTGTCTGAGTTCGTGCGGGATATGCTCGGAGAGGTCGGCGGGGTACTGAAAATATCCAAATCAGACTCGAGCGTACACATCTCCTGCGCTGCGTGCTCCGATTTGATGGACATCTGGTGAGGACGGCCCGAGCAGGCTTGAGAGCGACCAGGGGCAGGCTTTTTTGCGCACTTTCTGACATTCCCAGCATCCCAGTTTTATACTCTGCCGTAAAAATCGGCAATACGATGACACGACTCGAAGGAAGTGTCGTGAATTTTGTGTCTTTCCAACGATTGGCAGCGGCTTGATGGGGCAGACCATATTCAGGCCTCGACCACATCATTACGACGATCGTGAGTCCACCGATTCAAGATTATATCTTCTCGCAACTCATGGTGCACTTCTCCACCAGGATGGTTGTATCCGGATGCCCCCATGCTTCTAACATGTGCCATACAACGTTAAAAGAGCTATTCCGCAGAGCCGTGATTCCATTCTTTGCCGATAGTAGACGTATTGGGCTGCAGTGCCTTCTCTGACAAACACAGGTGGAAACTTGATTACGCTCAAACACCTATGATCCTGCGTCGCAGCCCGCCCATAGCCCAGTACCCTTGACAAAAAGGTCCGCGCTGTCCATCTTTCATGCACTGGCACACACCAGTACTGATACCCGTGACAAGTATACCCACCGCGGCTTTGCCATGCAGTGCGCGAGATGCTATCCCCGCATAGGTCGTGGAGCAGTCTCGACGTTCGCCGTCTTACCGTCGCGCCGCGCGTAGAAGTCTTCATATTTGCTCGTTACCGTGTGAGATGTGATATTCTTCGGAGCGAGTGGGTCGTCTGTGGCCATCGGGATCACCATCAAATTCAAGTTGTGCATTGATGCAGATATTGTGAAGTTGTTGATCAAATACTTGCCTTTCATTTGAAACTCATCGCCCATGTGTTATATTGTATTGAGTAGTACAACACGTACGAAGGTAACACCGTGCTCTCGCAATTTTCCCTCCACCTGGCTGGCCGTTCCCGGGCGAAAATCAACCCAAACCCTTCCCCTCAGAAGAAAGCCGTATTGCGCAACACGAATCTTTCCAGATCTCTGTAGTCTAGTCTATCCTTCGCGACTGCCCAGAGCCACGCATCCAGCTGAGGAAGTGTGATATCCCTGATCCATTTTTGGTCATCTGACAGGCTAGTTTCGTCCAATTGACGTGCATATTCGACAATTTTCTCGCAAGCGTCTACAGCTGCGGCGCGCAAGATGTAAGCTTGATCCGAAGTGAGGATAGGTCCTTCCTTGGGTAATGCCCTTTTTGGCTTGCTTCTTTGATCTAGTGCAGGGTCTATCCCTGTTTCCCTTGAATCAGCCAGGAGTGTGTTCATATTCTTCTCGTTCGCGGAATAGGGGAAAATACTCCGCAGCACAACGTCCTTCGCCGCTGAAAGGTCCAGCACTCCTAAATGAACAAGTAGGGAAGGTATGACATTGTCCGTGAATATTGGCACTCTTGTGGTATCGGGTAGTGGGAACGGCGGTGGGGTAGATGATCCAAAACGCACAGTGAGCCCGTGGATGAGGAGTAGGGCCTTCTTGAAGCAATACACAGCTGCTCTGATGTCAAACACTATTCTTGAAGACCGAGATGGAAAACTGACGTATTCCGTCCACGACTGCCATGTCACGAAATGCAGGGAAGGCAGACACGAGCTGTAAGATAAGGTCGGCCATGGGCCATCGAGCAGAAGTATGGGACTTACATCATTCAAGATATCATCCACAGTTACTCCGGAATGCTTTGTTAGGCTTCTCAGGACAAATGATCCCAAGTCTGGTACACCGGCACGCTCCAATATTTCTCCTGTCTCGTTTAATGTTATGCTAATCAGCTTGACCAGATCATATAGATGCCCGCCAAGCTCGCCAACAGTCACGCCTGGTATTGTTTCATGGGATCGTTCAACATATATTTTCAGACACATGAATTCTGCAACTTGCTGCGGCGTGATTGTTCTCATGCCCTTGGCAACGAGTAAATCATCTTGGCCAGTAGCAGAGGACAGGTACATCCCGAACCCAAGTGCTCTTATGTTGTCCCATGCACCGCGTCCAGTTTGCTCGTGAAGAGGCACGCGGTACCCCGAGGCAAAATTAAGGAGGCAGAGGACAGAAAGAAAGTTCAGCTCAGCTAGGATAGAGGGAAATTTGAGCGGAAAATGGAGCCCGTGGTTGCTCGATACACGCTTGAATGTGTGAAGGAATGACGAAGAAAGTACCAGGCGTTTCACGGCATCATCTGGCACCTAGGGTTGCAAATCTGGTAAGATGATGCTAAACGTTACTCGTGACACGCAGACAGATCTCGCGGTGTAGGGGCATCAACTTTGCCTCGGCAACGCTGACGCTCGTGTTCGCAATCCAGATAGAGTTTTGATACCCGCAAACATGTTCAGTGTAGCTGCTCACCAGAATGTTTTGAACTTTGCAAAGCTCTTTGCATGAGCTTCTGATAGCGTCAGTATACTTGAGCGGGGGAGGTGGTGTGAAGTCTCGACTGGTTGCTGCCATCGCATCGTATATCGTATTCGAGTTGAACCGCGGCGATGCTGTGCTGATAATCTTATCATTTGTTCACGTGATCGTGTGCTTATTGGCAACAATGAACACTACACTACACATGTGCTTGAAGGACGACTTACTCGTCTATGAGTCGTTCTTGTCATTATCTTTCAAAGAGCTATGGAATACTCCACGCTTGCCGCAGTTTTCATTCGAGCATTTCGTACGCCAATGAAGGTTAATGCTTTTCATCAACATGGGAGCCCCATAGCTGAATTGTTCGCCTCCAGGAATTCGAGAGCAACTCCTCGCTGGAGTGAAGCAGGCTATGAAGGTGCACAAACCATACTATATCAATTGAAAATACTTTGGCATCTCACGTGTAGGCAGAACAAGGATAGGGTGTCATCCATGACCTTGAGGGTGCGTCCTTTGCGGGATATCTTACGGTGATTACACATTCATGTCGTCACATGCAGTCTGTACTCTCCGAAATATACAATCTGGACAAGTCATCAGGTTCCGAGGTATCATCTTCTGTAGTTGTCAGCGTCTTGCGCAAAGCGGCACTTCGGCGCGTTCGTTCTTTCTCCCTTGAATCATCGCAGGGACACTGCTCATTGCCCTTCTAGACTGAGTCCGCTTCTCAATTCATGCAAGGCGAGCGACCCGATCTTGCAGAAAAGGAATCCCATGAAGCGGAGATCATTTCTGCATTCCTGCCACCCATGCTCTCAGAAGCAGAAATTGACAAGGTGCTTCAAGATGTTGCTTCGAGTTGCCCAAGAGACGGTGGTCCGAAGAAAGTGCTTGAATCAATATTCAAGTTATTTTATTCCAAGGTGGACAAAGCGAATGTGGATCCAAACTTGGTAAAACGACGTGCTGAGGCATTATTGAATGTCTGACATTCAACACATACCGAAGTTTATGAGGCCATAGAACCCTTATGTGTTCCGATGACAGAACAAAATAAAATAGAAATACTGCCCATATGCACATGGATAATCCTAGGGTGATTCTCTAGAGGGGCTCGCTGATATGTCGACCTCGGAAGGGTCGACAGCGTCTGGCTGAAGACCTCTATCCTCTATAAGAGAGAAAAGGGTCAATGCACCGACACACTTGCTTTCCAAAGTAATGTTAACATACGCTGAACACCCGGTGTATTGCCTGGAGAGGGTTGTGGTGGCGACGTGGATAGAGGGGGCGGCAGGGTACTTCTCACTCTGACCAAGTCTTCCATACAGCGGGCTATCGTATGCGAGACACCTTGCAGAATTCGTATTCGCTCATCAATCGCTTCTCGCGTGTTGCGATCTAGGAGAGCTAATTGAATGTCTGTTACATGACTACTGTCCTGGCCGAGTGACTGCGGATTGGCTATCTGAGGGCTTCCAGAGGGCGGGCCGGATCTGGATGCTTGTACCGGCGGAACAACAAATGAAGATGGGTTTGCATCAGGTACATCCTGCTGAGACGTTGAACGCATAAACTCCACTTCCTTGATGTCATCCAGTGGGATTAAAGTCGGAACCTTCCATGTAAACGTATTATTAGAGCCTGAAGCAACGACAGGCACAGTTTCAGAACGTGGCAGAGAATTGACAGGGGCCGAAGGTCCACCAAGACGTCTCAAAGCTGCTTGACCGGTAGCTTCAACGGGCGGTTGTGACGCATTTTCGGATTGCGATCGTGATGTGCTACCAGCCTCGCCAGTAGAATGCTCTTGGGTAGCACCTGGATTCCTTTGATTAAGCCACCGTCGGTCAAAATACCATGGACGCCAATCATCATTGGGTCCGACGAACCCACTGAATGGGGGTACGGGCTGCAAGGGTGGGGAAACCTGCACTTGACCATGCGGCGGTCGGCCCTGGTATTGAATATTGTATTGTATGACAACGCCTGGCGCAGTCCCAGGGGCCCAGCCTTGAATACCCATGTTTTGCGGCCCCTGAGCTTGAGCATGCTGACCCGGAGCTGCCTGCGGCGGCTGAGCAGCATTGCGAGCAAATAACCCAATAACCCGAGCTAATGCATCATTTTCGGGTTGTTGCTGAATCCCAGCTTGATGAAATCCAAAGAGGTTCGGAGGTTGGCGCGCTCCGCCCTGCGGCTGCGGCTGGCGTTGTTGATTCTGTGGAGGATTGTCAAGAACACTCTGCCGGCTACAAGGCGTCCAGTTAACACCCGCTGTCAAATCAGACAAGGACTTACCACGTCGGGCAGCTTTGCTGACGTTCGAGCCACGATCGCAAACAATAGAAATGAAAAATATGCCCACAGGGCAACTTTTTCGGTGACATGTTTGGCCCATCGGAAGAGTGTTGGGTCTCAGCTTGGGTGCCGCCAGGCCTTCCTTGATGAGACATCTCCTCACGGCAGATAATACAGGTGTGATCGGACATGGTTAATAACTCCTGTTCAGTCGCGTTCGGATAACGTTCGTCCATATTGCGTGTGGCTGCGCGGTATCGGATCAAGGCGCGAAGCCTCGTAACAAACGAGCGTCCGGTAAGATACACGTCCCTGATGATGTTTAATGGCAACCCATAGAGAGCCACGATAAATAAAAAGAACAGAAGATATGTTATGAGCTTGAGGAAGTCTGAGTAGGTTATCCAGTGGTTGAGGTATAACGTGAGCATTAAGAAGGTTGACATACCGGTCACCAACTCAACGTAAAAAATCCACATGCTCTTGTTCTGCCAAGGGGGGGCGTTCTCTCCCCCTCTCTGCTGCGCGCGGCGAATATCGATGACGCAGATCAGATACTTGGCTATAATATTCATAGCACTGGCCATGAGAACAGCATACTGTTGCATTGATTGATAAGAAATTCGTTTGAGAACTGTTCATACCCACTTCGTTCGCAAACATCATCATCCCACCAACACCATTTTTGGTGGTGCTGTCGACAGCGTATGCGAACATAAACAAATCAGTGAACCAAAACATGGCAAACAAGCTGGTCATTCGGATATGAAATAGCATTGGTGGACCGGGATATGGGCGCTGATCCATCTACCGCGAAACGCTCAACTGGGTGGGCACAGAGGAAGAATTGAATGACGCACCCATTCAATGCGATCAGACGCCAGCCAGTGGAAGGATTTAACCAAGAGCAAGAAACCGAACATGAGAAGGAAGGGAATGTCGAAATCATCTCGGAAAATAGTGAATGCGAGAAGTGACTCAGTCACAAAGAACCACAGACGGTCATAAAGTCGCTATAATGACCATTAAACGCGCTTTATTAAGTGATGTATGCAATGACCCACCTCAACTTCCTGTGGCCGAAGAGGGCCAAAGAATATTCGCTGGGCACATTGGGCGCACAAGAATGCGACTAAAAGGCCAAAGTTGGCAAGGATCTGCGAACAACATGATGAAAAGATCTTGTAGTTTAAAGACGAAGACGAACCAAAACACTCCGATTGCTTTTGGAAAGGTGAATAGCAAGAGAGTAGAAGTTGCTATGCCTCCTAAGGGCGCTAGCAATCGTGGCGGAGACTGCGATGGATGATATTGTGGCATAAAGCAGTAGCTTGTGCGAGTTCAGAGAAGCAAAAAACCTATTTTCTCTTGCCCGGAGTGCATCGTTCCATGGCATGGCGGTCGGTCGAACAAGTCGAAGTCAGACGTGTCAATTCTCACGCCTGTTTGTAGGTAGATATAATGTAGCACCCTAGCCCCAGTCAGCATCACCCAAGGCAGTTTCTCCGTCATTTTACAGTAAGACTACATATCATGCATGACATTGACAGTCCCCGAACGAATGAAAAAGGTGTTGCACAGTCATGTTCACGAGGAATGGTTGGGATATCGTGAGTCAACTCGAAATTGACATGTCTACCTTCATTAGCACGCCCATGCTCTTGAATAGTACAGTCTTAGTACCTTAAGGCTAATAATTTCAGGGGTGTCAGCGTTAATATCATGATACAGGACCTCGCCTTGAGTGTATGGATATGCACTCGGAGACCAGGGAATGAGTCGGACGTGAGCCATGCTCGCAAGCTAGGTAGTGCATTCGCACACATTTCTCTCCGTCGTCGTGATCACAAGCGTGCAATCTTATCGTTTACATTAGAATTAGGGCCCTGTGCAAGTGGGACGCCTATATGCCATCGCCTGGTCCTTACCCCCGGCCGACTGATCGGTCTGCCGCAACCATACTCATGAGGGTGTCCCACTTAAAAGACGATTTCCGGTTGATAATTCATATGTGAAATGACCATTACAGATTCATGGAACTTGAGCTCTGTGGGTTCTCCAAGCAGTTTGCCGACCGTAGACACGCCTTGATTTGTTTGGTGGTGGCCTAACTCGGCAATGGCCGCGAGGTGCCACAGACGCGTCGAACTTGATTATTACCTGTAGAATCGAATGTCCTTGTTTCTAGTTTGACTGGAGCCGAGAATCGCTTCAGAAGCAGGTGGAACGCGGTGTTTAGTCTCCACTTCACGACTCTAATGCCTTCATTTCAATCTCCTGCTGTCGGGGAGAAGCGAAAACAGCCAGTGGATCAAACCAGTCGGAAGAGACTCGCGCTTGAAAGTCACAATGGACGCGACGCGGCTGGGGGAAACTCAAAAGAAGAGTATTGGATGGTACAATGGTGTGTTTTGTGTGTTTTTCTGACTCGGTGACATTTCATACACTTCTATGTTTGTGTGGTTAATAGGCGGACGCCTCAGTACAAGAAGCACAAGACTTGGGATGGAGACGCGGTTCTCGTGCTCAACGGCATGAAGGGGGCTATGTATGATCTAGAAGGAAAATTGTGTGCAAATATCTTCTACTCTTACGATACCTGGTTGAACCTTCTCTACAGCATCGGCGCTGGGTCACTGAACGTTTCTGGAGTGGAGGAGGGCGGAGAGTATGAATTCGGTGGAAGGGAAGTCGGGATCGATCATCCTGTCTCCAGGGCGGACTATTTGTCTGGGAAGTGCTTTGGGCGTGGCTCCAAGGTGACCCCCACCGTTCCTACTACCACGTCCACCTCGGGTGTCCGGCAACAATTCACTCCGCTCAAGCTCTCAAATCTTGTCACTCCTTATAAAGCACCCACGAAGAGGATTGTAGACCTGCAACCTGTAAATCTGATCTGCGGCAAAACCAATACAGCTACACAGGAGCTTCAAGGATCAAAGTCATTCTGGACAGCAAATTGGTACGCATATATCATACTTAGGTGGTTACATCAATGACAGGAGTTTAGGCGTCGACCTCAAGCCAGGAAACACAAGACGTGGGAAGGCGATGTATTTGTCCAGCAGATCGGAAGTCAGTTAACTGTGATCTCCGAGAAGGGTAAAATGTTCGGATCTGTCAACTTCCCTCTCTTTCCCGCTCTGATTCATTTTCATAATCGTAGAATTGGACGTAGAGACTGGGATGGGCTCCCCCTCCGGAATGGATATCGATTTTGTGCCGGAAACAGGGAGATCTCGCTAGATTCCCCCATCTCGCCTTCACAATTGCCATCAGTTACTGGTGTGGAAGAGGAAATAAGCGATACCGAGGATTCTTGCTGGGACAGAACGCCGCTAACGTCTACGGTCGTCTTACGAGATCATTTACTGAAGGAAAATATTTCTCAAATTACACCCTCTAAAACTTTCGTGCCGCCTTCGTCTTTCTATGGTCAAATTCCCAAGAAACAGTTTGGTCCATTGTGAGCATTTTGCGCTGTGAGAAAGCTTTCATTTACCCTGACTTAAGACACGATCCTAACGCTGATGGTGCGGTGGTCATGAATGTGCCAACTGATGACCATGCAACAAAGTTCAACAAAAAGTACTGTATGATCCCAGTTCATGATTTCGCCAACCTTGATACATATCTTAGAGGTTTGCCTATCGTCCCAGTTGTCCTGGACCCCATCATCGCGAGGCATTTACGGCCCCATCAAGTTGAAGGTGTTATTTTATTTTATTTCCTCCGCGTAAAGGGGTGACAGTGATACTGATATATAGGCGTATACTTCTTGTATGATTGTGCTATGGGCTTGCGCAAGCATGAAGGGCAGGGATGTATCCTCGCGGATGATATGTGAGTCATTTCTCGATTGTACATCTCGGATGAGTCTGATTTTACATCATCAGGGGTCTTGGGAAAACGTTACAGGTGCGTATACCGTGTTCTTTTCGAGTCCTTTGTCACTGACTGGAGGTAGACCATCGCACTAATTTGGACCCTCCTCAGTAAGGCGGTGCACATACTGTCTATGTATCTCTTACGATAGCCCAGAGCAAAATCCTTATGGCGGGGGAACGGGCGTCATCGGAAAGGCGTTGATTGTGTGCCCAGTGTCACTCATTAATGTGAGCATGAACACGGAAGCCAATGTCGTGCCCTGAGTCAGTTTTCAGAATTGGCGTGCTGAGTTCCGCAAATGGTGAGCCTTAGATAGATTAAGTGATGCCTTGGGGACTACCCTTTCAAACCAGGTTGGGTCGCGACCGTGTTGGTGTTTTGGCTGGGGACAAAGACAAATCCCAAATCAGGCAATTCTTGAATTCGTATGTAAACGCGCTCTGAGTCTGGGATGTCACGGATTTTGCGGCGTTTTTATCTAGACGAGTCCACCAGGTGCTTGTGATTGGTTATGAAAAATTGAGGAGTGTCATGTGAGTAGCAACAACTTCAGGCCGTACATATTCATTTGTTGAATACCTTCAGAAATGACCTCGCATATTGCAAGTGAGTAAGGAGGCCATTATCTGAAAATACATATCTGAGGTCTCGGGGGTCAGTCCTCCAATTGGCCTTATAGTATGCGATGAAGGTCAATGGTTTTACTACCTATTTTTTTTTCTCTTTCTCAGAATTCGACAGGGCATAGGTTAAGGTCTGCGAGTAATAAAACGTCCACAATGTTCAAAGCACTCCGTACGCCCAGGAGAGTAATTCTTTCGGGAACGCCCATCCAGAATGATCTGAGCGAGTTTCATGCAATGGTATGTTTCTTTTGGCGTGTGGCGTAGCCTCCGCTCGCTTCCGTAGCATGTATAACGACATGACTACTAGGCCGATTTTTGTAACCCTGGTCTGCTTGGTAAACACTGCACTTCATTTGTTCGCCATTAGCTGAGTCTAAACCAGATGACTACAACGCATTTCGACGTGTTTATGAGGTCCCCATATTAAAGAGTCGGGCACCTGGTTGCAGTCCAAAGGAATCCGAGATTGGAGCAACGCGATCGGCCCAGGTATGTTCACAGCAATCTGCTCGTCGATTCCTCATGATCGTCTCTAGTTATCCGCAATAGCAAAGAGTTTCGTATTGCGGCGTGAAGCGACGATTTTGAAAAACTATTTGCCACCCAAACGTCAGTTGCCCCATTCTCGCGTTCCGTTTTAATTGAACGATATCACAGATGAATATGTCGTATTCGTTACTCCTTCGAGGTTGCAACTCTCTATGTTTGCCACGATTCTCAAACCTGAGAAACTCGACACCCTAATCGAGGGGTCAACTGCTGAATCGCTTGCTCTTATCGGAACGCTGACAAAAGTCAGCAATAGCCCTATCTTACTGAAAGCCCAGCTCGATAGAGCCAAAGTATCCAAAGGGGAACACAAAATACGTCCAGGTCTCATGGAAGCAGCAAGCCTTCTTCCAGACCGAGTCCAAATTGAAGACTTTTCTCTTAGCGGCAAGTATATTCATACCTACTCGATCCGAAATGATGACGCACGCACTGAAGGTAAACTGACCGTACTCGAGAACCTCCTCAGAATGCTTCGTCGGGTGCGTCAAACATATGTGTATTGTCTCGCAGCTGAGCAGCAAGCAGCACACGGAAGAGAAATGTGTTCTGGTTTCTCATTATACATCTACTCTTAACATTCTGGAAGCCTTCTGCAAGAAGCAATGTTACACATATCTGCGTTTAGACGGGTCTGTACAAAGTAGGATCCAGCGTTGATAAGCTCACAGCATGTGACACTAGGCAGACACCAGCTGCGAAAAGGCAAGAATTCGTTAATATCTTCAACAAGTCCTCTCAACAAAGCCATTGTTTGCTGTCTTTTTTTTGGGAAAGTAATAACATATCCTAACATAAGTCATAGTCTTGTTCCTGTTAAGCTCCAAGGCCGGTGGTGTTGGACTCAATCTTATCGGTGCTTCACGACTGTGCCTCATTGACTCTGATTGGAATCCAAGGTGCGTTCGCTTATCTTGGCGTTTCTACCAGCCGCTATATATGCCTTTAGTCATGACCTGCAATCAATGGCGCGAATACATCGGTTCGTTGAACTGGGTCACGGCTACTAGGTCGAAACTGAGTTCATGATACAGCGATGGTCAAAAACGGCCAGTTTTCATATATAGATTTTTAACTACTGGGACCATCGACGGCAAGTATATTCAGAGTTCATTTAAGTGAGATTTCACAGTCTTTCTGTTTAGAGAAGATTTTCCAAAGGCAGGTTACCAAGATCGGGTTGAGTAATTGTTAGTGGGGCTACCCATCTCAGCGCGTATTTGCTGATTTTGACCAACTAGCTCTCATGGGAAACGTGAGGCATTCTTGTGGGCCATTCGGTATACTTAAATCTCCGCACAGGGAACTGCTGGATCCACAGCAGATTCCTTTACCAAAAGAGATGTGAATGATATTCCATCGAACTTGACGACAAACTAATCAACTTTCAGCTTCGTGATATCTTCCGCATTCAACTTGACACACCTTGCAACACCCACGACCTTTTGGGTTGCGAATGTAACGCTCGGGGATCAGGGGCTCGTAATATAGATGCGAATTTCAAACAGGATGAAGCAGTGAAGAATGACTTCTCCGAACAAGGATTTATCAGTGCATCCCAGCTTGATCCAGTTCAGCTTGACAAAGCTGAGGAAGTGGTGATTTAAGACCAATCTGCAGAAAGTCTGTACTCACTCGGTCATCAGGAACTTCGAAAGAAGAAGGCTGCGTTGGCTGCGCTTGCGGAGTGGACTCACATTAATTGTCTGCGACATCACGCTCAATATGACATTCGGGACGATATTTTGCGGCGACTTCTTTACCTCGTAGATGGCGGGGATGTGGATCGGGTCGAGGCAGCTAAGCCGACATCTAGAGTTGATTCCTTGCTGGCCTCTGTCGACCTCGAGAACATCGTAGCAATGGACGAGCAATCCGTGCCGTCCGTACAGGATGTCCCGGGAGGAACCATTTCTTTTCTGTTTGAAAAGGTCTTCACAACCAGTCTGGACGATGGCAACGACCAGGCCGGTTAACCAGACTGACATGATTAGTTCACGTCGGATTCCAACTTTCGCGGTATACCAGTCTACTCATACACTCGCATCAAGTAATCCTGAAAGCATTACACAGATGGATGTTGTACATATTATTAATTGACAGAACGTCCGTCTCGGCGCCTGCGCGACAAGTGGGGTAGCGGATTGACAGAGCATATCTTCAGCTGCACTAATTTTCGTCAGGAGTACGTTATTTCATTCTCAGCACCTATTTGTGAAGCCTGCGAGAGAGCCCAAATGAAGGCGAAATCCACCTTGTCTTGTGATGCAGGACCGAGGTGAATATCATAAGCCTTGAGTTGATGGTGGTTGTAGAAGCGTCAGTTCTCCATGTTTTCTTCAGGCTCGAGATGAATGGCGAGAACGATAAGAACTTGCCCTTGACAGAGACAGGAAAGCTTATAACTTTGTTGTATCTCAATAATGGACTTGCCCCTTCATTCGAAAACACGAGCAAGTTTATGCCTCCAGTGTTGAATGAGAGCACGAGAAGACTCTGGGCCCTATCGATTGCGCCGGTCAGGTGATCGGGGCCTCCGAGCGACTAGGGTTCGTTCGAGCAGATGATGTTAGATACCCAAGGGTCCCGCCCGTGGGTTTGAGTGTTGTACGGCATAGCATTCGCACACAATTCGAAACCCTGGATGAAACCTTGGTACGTAAGATCTGAGAGGCTGGCAATCGGGCTTAGCCTCCACCTCTCCAAAGGGCAAGCTAGGTTGCGCTGGCCGCGAGGCGCAGGTGATCTCCGGGATGCCACGCAGAGACGTGTCGAATCTCCACAGCACTGGAGACGCAAGTCATCTCTTCGTGCCCATGAGACATGCTCGCAGGACTACTATGGTGCTTCTTCGTGGTCCGTTTCCGCGAGGCGAAGGATGCAATACAAGCACGATATCAGATAGGGCAAGGGAAAGGAGGAGGAAGAGCGGCAGGGAGAGAATTTCGAAATAGCGGCCATGAGGCCATGGGGGTCCAACTGAATGATATGCCTTGATTGGTCAGGAAGATGGTGCGAATCAAATGATTTGAAGCTCTGGTGTTCGCTCAGGTCGATCGATCCTGCTACATCATCACTCCGTGGGTCATGGGGGAAATAGAATACACCCGCAAGGCCACGTTGATGTCAGGAGGTCAGAATGAGCCCACTTGCGGTACGGATCCACGCCAGCCCGTTGATATCGGAGCCATGTCAGCCCAGGCAAGCCCTTTCCGAAAAGCTGTGCACACATAATAGAAAATGTGGGATATCAGAAAGCGGCAAATAGGCATGGGGAATTCATAACTTACACGAGGTTACCGGAACGTACAGGATCCCGAGACCTTGCGTAGCTAGCTCTGCTCTATAGACCATGATTTCTACATCACTCCTACTCACCCACAAGTGACACTAGTATCATTTGCCTTCCACTGAGAATGCAGTGGAAACAGACCAACTGTCCGAGACAGACCGAGAAATTAGCGATCCAAATCCGGGTTTCATGACATGTACGCGCCCGGTAGAAGAAGATCCGAAGTTATTTCTTACATTCTTTGCATTCGCCCGCATACACGTTTCCATACCTCTGCATACAGGCGACGCAAAAGTATGCGATAGCATCAATGGCGGATCTGATAAACTCGTCTGAGTTCCATTCCCATTATTGCCCTACCTGCTCAGCACTCAGGTTCATATGCGACGAAAACAAAAATTCGCAGAATGATGAGTTGTGGTGGAATTCGGGGTGGATCCATCAGGACTAATGGTGAGAGCTTTCCCCTAAACCCGTTTCTCCGCTCCGAATATCACAATATTTAGCGAACCAATTCCATTCAGCATACATTGTAAGCATGAGGACTACTGGTGGACTGGGCAGGAATTGCTGGGCTGGTAATGTCGGTGTGGCTAGTGCGCCTACAGCATTGATGCACTGGTCTCGTCTAGGTTGGGCTCACCAATCTCGTTGGCTGCTGAGGTGATGTCATCGGTAGTACTTAGCTAAGCCGACTTTAATGATTATGTCAGCAATGAATACCGCGGTTTTTTGTACGCTGTCACCTACTAACCATCGCCAACCATGGCAGCAAACAAAAATAACAAGCTGGCATTTCTTTCGATGCCCGCACCGGCGTCCTATGTCGCCGGTCTCGGGCGTGGGTGAGCACAATTCTTGCATATCGTATCCACTGCTCGTCTGATAGAGAATCCAGCGCTTCTGGTTTTACAACGCGTTCAGATATTGGTCCAGCAAGAGAGGGTCCATCTGCAGAAGCCGTAGCGTGCGTTTCTCTGGCGATCTTTTATCCATTGGTTGCGTGTTGAACAGGCTGGTCTCTATTGCAGTGAGGCACAAGCCAAACGTGGCGAGGAACCAGACGTAGACCATGAACAGTTTCAAGACCCAGACAACGAATTCGGTCTCTTTGCGGGCACTACTTATGAACAAGACGACGAGGAAGCCGACAGGATATACGATTCGGTGGATCGAAGCATGGACTCGCGAAGGCGGACACGTAGGTGTGTATTTCCCAGTTCATTTGCGTCCATGTTCGAGGCGCGACTTTTTCATTAGAGAAGCACGTGAAAATGCAGAGTTGGCTCAGCACCGAGCAGAGCGACCTAAAATCCAACAACAGTTTGCAGATTTGAAACGTGGACTCTCTGTTGTTTCCGATCTGGAATGGGAAAATATACCGGAAGTAGGTAATCTCACACGGAAGAAGCGGAGAAAGGATGAAAGATCCTTTGTCGTGCCTGACAGCATTATTGTTGGCGATAGAACGAAGACAGAGTATGAGAGCTCGCTGGATCCGATGCAACAAGAGGTATCGTCATTGCCCATGTTCACTGGGTCTCACGTACACTCATTCCCTCTATCTAGCCGGGTGGGTTGGAGACTCCTGCAGGAACAATGACCAATTTTGTAGAAATTGGCCAGGCGCGAGATAAAATCCTGTCTCTCAAACTGGACCAAGTGAGTACCGCCACGTAGAAGCTGATGCGTTTTATCAATGACTTTTATTTACATCGTAGATCTCGGGCACGTCCGCAAACTCCGGATTGGCTACCTCAGTTGATCCCAAGGGTTATTTGACTTCCTTGGATAGTGTCGTGATTAAATCTGAAGCTGAAATTGGGGACATAAAGCGCGCGCGCATGCTTTTTGATTCACTTGTGAAATCAAACCCCAAACACGCTCCGGGTTGGATTGCTGCGGCATGTCTAGAAGAGCATGCAGGAAGAATGGTTGCAGCACGCAAATTGATCAAAGCTGGATGTGAGCAATGTCCAAAGAGTGAAGATGTGTGGTTGGAAGCTGCCAGGTTACACGTATGTACGGATACCCTCATCGGCTTGTTGAGTGCTGATTTTCGTTACAGAATCGTGACGATGCCAAGATTATACTGGCAAACGCTGTTCAGCATGTGGGGCAGAGTGTCAAAATATGGCTTGCTGCGGCTGATCTGGAGCAAGACGCGAAAGCAAAGAGGAGAGTGCTCCGTAAAGGTGTGTTTCGTGACGCAATTTTTATCCCTTGGGTCTTACCCTTTTATAGCGCTTGAGAACATCCCTAACTCTGTGCGGCTATGGAAAGAGACCGTCAACCTTGAAACCTCCGCATCCGACGCTCGCATCCTTCTCTCTCGTGCTGTTGAGGTGCTTCCCCTTTCTGTCGAGTTGTGGTTAGCACTTGCTCGCCTTGAAACGCCTGAGCGTGCAAAAGCGGTCCTAAACAAAGCCCGCAAGTCGGTCCCAACGTCACATGAGATCTGGATAGCTGCTGGTCGTCTACTTGAACAGGAAGCTACTGCAAATCCTGACAAGCCTGTCGAAGCACGGAACAAGGAACTCGGTGTCGTCGACAAAACGATTGAGGCAGGGGTGCGGGAATTGCGACGCCATCAAGTACTTTTGACGCGGGAGCAATGGTTGAAGGAAGCAGAGCGATGTGAAACCGAAGGCTCACCAAGAACTTGTGAAGCAATCATTAAGGCTACAGTAGCTATGGAGATTGAAGAGGAGGACCGATTGGAGACGTGGGTCGCAGATGCGGAGAGTGCAGGAATGAGAGGGATGGTTGGCACGGCCAGAGCAATCTTGGCATATTCCCTCAAGGTATTTCCCGATAAACGCAACCTGTGGCGCAAAGCAGCAGATCTTGAGAAGGCTCATGGAACTCGGTGTGTATCAGACATTTCCTTGTGAGGAGTATCTTGATTGTGGCCTTATAGTGAATCGCTTGACGCCGTACTCACTCAAGCTGTTCACTACTGCCCACAAGCAGAAGTCCTCTGGCTAATGTCTGCGAAGGAAAAATGGTTGGCTGGGGATGTTCCCGCTGCTCGTGAAGTTCTTGAGAAAGCCTTCATTGCCAACCCCGAAAGCGAGCAAATTTGGCTTGCTGCCGTCAAGCTCGAGGCGGAGAACGGAGAACTAGGTGTTGCAAGGGAGCTGCTCATCCGTGCGCGGACTGTGGCTGACACTGAGCGGGTGAATAGCCATCAACATTTTTCGTTTAGCAGGTGATGACTGCTCCACAGATATGGATGAAATCTGCCGTCTTCGAGCGACAACAGGGCCGATATGACGTCGCGCTGGAGGCGGTGTCAACGGCGCTATCCAAGTTCCCCAAGTACGCAAAGTTGTACATGATTGAAGGACAGATCCATCAGCTACAAAATAATTACCCTGCTGCGCGCGGATCGTATGCGGCAGGCATGAAAGCCTGTCCGAATGAAGTCACTCTGTGGGTTCTCGCCAGCAAGCTCGAAGAGTTGGATGGCAAAAGTATCAAAGCGCGAGCCATCCTCGAAAAAGGACGTTTAGTGAACCCTGCCAACGAAATCCTATGGGCTGAGTCCATTGGAGTTGAAGAACGGTCTGGGGGTGCTGCGCAAGCCAAGGCGATGTTGTCGCGTGGTTTACAGGAATGTCCATCTTCGGGGATATTATGGTCGATGGCCATCTGGGCAGAACCACGTCCGACGCGTAAATCACGATCGGTGGACGCGTTGAAAAAGTCCAAGGATAATGCCATCGTGACATGCACGGTTGCAAGATTGTTCTGGGCTGAACGCAAGGTGGAGAAGGCACGGCAATGGTTTTCGCGTTCGGTTGCGACGGAACAAGACCGAGATCAGGGTGACCATTGGGCTTGGTGGCTGAA
>JBBPJT010000116.1:0-51683 GCA_038088895.1 Xerocomus potaroensis | reverse complement strand
ATTTACGTGCCCAGGTCGTGTTCTTCATGAGCGGTGGACTGTTGTTCGTCAAGGACAACAAATTGAGCGATGGGGATACGGGGGTGACCGCTTTAGGGTGGGCGGAGGTGGTTGTACGCGTGTATGTCCCGGTTGGTGAATTCCTGGACCGACGCTTTTCATTGTGTTTCTAGAGTGTACAAGTCGAGCGTCGTAGGATACAATAAGTTACTTCGTCCGTTCAAAATCGTGATACCATGGTAACTTCTGTCGGATCATACAGGCCGGCGAAACCGCAGTTCGCTTCGTGTGCGGCCCATTGCCTCTCATATACACACTTTCAACTCGAATACGACCCATCATACTCGGAATTGACAGACACAGTAATGTGCGCATTTATTCACGCTTTCCTTAAAATATACTGAATGTGATCCCAAGGGCGAAAGCGGTCATCATAACAGGTACAACTGTCGATGATGCAAGATATATAACCCATCTGAGCTGACTTTCTTTCAGACATCGAACTCGGGAATCTGTTACCACACAGGATACCTGTTGCAAGGGAATTCTACGCCCAGTTTTCTATGGAAAACACTACACGGCAGATACCCTTGATGAAAGAGAAAAAGAATCGGACTTGTTGGGATGAAACATTGTTTTTGTTCGTATTTACCTTTGGATTTACACAAAACTAATTCTCTCATCAGTGACGGAAACGAGACATCTATGCTACTTGCCAGTATTTATCAGAAACACCTTCCTTGGAGACAGGACGAACTCGTTGGAGCACTCTCCAACACGATTCGCGAGATGACGGAAAAAACGAACGATGGGGGTACGAACAATCTACATGTGCTGTTTTTTCAATGCTGACGCAATCTCCGCAATAAAAGTGTTCGAAGAACGACTTCGCAAGGATACCCGAGATGCATCTGATCTTACCGGTCTTACAATCAAGTTTGCGTTCGCTACCCAACCACAGGGGGGCGTTGATGCCACTGGACTTCAAGTTGCCCGCACCATGATTCGGATGGCAGAAATGACTGGCCCACTCGGTTCCACACCCGCATCCATCGGCGTCCTCGGCGCGGCAGTTAATACTGGCGCAACTATCGTCACAGAGGTGCAGACGTTTGAAAATACGTGGAGCATCCTATTGAAGCGGTTGAAGCTGTTTGACGAAATTGTGACGGGTTTCTCATCAGTATGCTATACTCGTCCTCTCCATTTTGTCGTTGTCTGAAGGTGGGACAGGTTCATCCGTATGTATCACTAGCCTTGTCTGTTATATCAACCGTGGAAAAGGTCCGTCTATCCCTCGGTATCGCTATTCGTGTTATCCATGATCTGGAACGATAATCTGTACAGGTGCTTGTAAACCAAGGGAATCATGACGAAAGTATCATTCGCTTGGCAGGCACGATGAGTGACGTGTTTACGTTTGTTCACGACGCTGAGCCGTTGAAGAAAATCAAGAAACACAAAGATACCATCATCCTTTTACTCCAGCAGGTGACGGAGTGTGGTTACATCATCACCAAGTACGCCAAGCAAAAGAACTTCGGTCAGCCTGCCTTTTGTGCCATGTTGAGCAGAGCTTATCCCCCGGGGTATCTAGTGATCCGGACTGCGAGATACGCATTCTCTAATATCGATGCGAGGATAATCGATTACCAAAACAAGTTACTAGAACTCAAAGCTTCCTTCCTTGGCGACGTTGCGCTCCAGACAGAGATCACCGTCGTTCGTATGATGAACGAGGTGGAGAATATCGGCAAGTGTGACTCTTCTTGGAGATCAGTCAAATGTTCATGAATTTGCGATGTAGCGGAAGCAGTCGACTTGAACGACATGCTGTATGCGGACGGTGCTCGATATATGCAAGAGAAGAGGTGCCTGCCGGGGACACGCGAGTTGTTCATTCGAGAGCTCTGTGACGTCCTGAACGATCCTGCCGAGGACGCACCTCGTGTATGCCTCCTCACTGGTGTCGCGGGATCGGGCAAGTCTGCGGTGGCACACTCGATCGCTCGGCTGTTTGACGAGCAAAAAAGATTGGGCTCGTCATATTGCTTCTCGACCACGGATATTGCAAAGCGGAACCCCCAAAACCTTTTCAGCACCATTGCGCGCGACCTCTCCGACCTCGATCCTCAGTATCAATCCGCTCTTTGGGGTGTCGTCAAGGGTAGTCGCACGCTGCGCAAGTCGACATCGCCCGTGGAATAATTGGAAAAGTTCATCCTCGAACCTAGCAAACATCTTGACTCTATCGGACCCTTGGTGATCGTCATCGATGCCCTTGATGAAAGCGGTGATGAAGAAGGTCGTCAATCATTATTACATGCCATTAAACGAATGATAGGAAACACATTGCCGACGAACCTTCGCTTCCTCATCACGGCTCGGTTGGAGAGGAACATCCTTGATGCATTTCCACCGAATCCCTACTTGGTTCATAAACAGATGGGCGACATTGACGAGGAGACCGTGGATAGAGATATCGAGAGGTTCCTCCACGAATCTCTCGATGAACATTTGGAACTCGAAGTATCCTGGCCTAACGAGGAATGGTGTCATTTGCTCGCTAGCCGTTCTCAGCGTCTGTTTCAGTGGGCTACTACTGCGTCCAAGTTCATCCGTGCCGTCGGAGTCAACCCCTGTGATCAGCTCAAGTTACTTTTGCAAAGCGACGCCGGTGGCTCGATCAGTCCCCTGGATGAGCTTTACGAGACCATATTAGCCCATCTGTTCACGTCTGATCATGCCCGGCGATCCTTTCGGGACGTAATGGCGGTCTTATTTGCGCTTCATGAACCACTTTCTCTGAACTCCCTTTCTGCGCTGTTCGATTCGAGGCATCCTCTGGGCGTTAGTTATATCATCAAACCAATGGGGTCACTCCTCGATGGTGTGCTCGATAGAGACAAGCCAATTCGCCCCCTTCATACTTCTTTCCGCGATTCCCTGCTGGATGCGACTCGTAGTTCAAACTTCCATGTCCAGACTTCTCCCCGCCACCCCCTGTCCCTCGGACATGCATTGCTCTCTTGCATGCAGGGCAAGCTCAGGTTCAACATTTGCGGCCTCGAGGATGCCCGAGTACGGAATGCCGATGCCCCTAACTTGGCTGATCGGGTCAAGAAGGAGGTCCCCCCCTACCTGTCATATGCGTGCCAATATTGGATGCACCACTTGCGAGATGCCAGCTGTACTGCGGAATTGTTGGTCCAAGTGACGCACTTCTACAAGAACTTCTTTCCCTACTGGTTGGAAGCAACCAGCCTCCTCTCCCTCTCCTCCCCACTTTCTCCCATCCTACATGCCTTCGAGACCTGTGACATGCTAAGCAACTGGACTGAGGTAAGGTTGAAACATGATAATAGATAGAGGGTGCTGATGATGATGGATACTAGGACCAAGAGATCGTGAGCCTAGCCTTAGAAGGATCGCGATTCATCCGAGTGTTCTCGCCTGCCCTTAGAGAATCTACACCGCATATCTACCTATCAGCCATTCCTCAGACACCTTCCAACTCTGCATTATGTAAACTCTGGGTTGGTCACCTTCAGAAGCATGTCTCAGTCAATTCTGGAAATCCAACTGATTGGCCACCAGAAGTTCATAATCTAGAGGGGCATGCTGGTACAATCACTTGTGTAGCCTATTCTCCAAATGGCAAGAGTATTGTCTCTAGCTCAAGAGACAATACCATCAGAGTTTGGGATGCAATTACTGGTCACACAGTGGCAGGTCCATTCCAGGGACACAAAGACTGGGTCAACCATGTTGCCTATTCTCCTAATGGCAAGAATATTGTCTTTGGCTCACATAACATGACTATTAGAATTTGGAATGCAGCTACTGGCCATATTGTTGCAGGTCTATTTCAAGGGCATGTAGAGACCATCACCTCTATTGCCTATTCCCCTAATGGCACCCATATTCTTTCTGGATCTGAAGATGGATGTATCAAGGTTTGGAAACTACAGGAGCTTACTTCAATTAGAGATTTGATATTATATGATGGCTGGATTCTATCCTCTAGTGGCTCTTTCTTTGGTTGGGTTGCTCCTTGGAGTAGGTATTCATTTTGTATGCCTGTTCACTTCTTGGTCATATCTTCTCATGGAGTTTCAAAACCTCATATCCATAGTTTTGATGATCCTTTGTTTGGGAAGTCCTGGAATTCCTGCTGGAACTAAATTTTATTATTTTCTCTCATAGTTACAAAAATATGTACTCTCCATTATGATCTGAGGTGCAAATGTCAATTTTCTGAAACTCTATAAAACACCAACATTGGTATGGTGTGCCTGAGGGACAACAACAGTGAGCCAACTAGGATACAATGAGAAAACAGGTGATATCATCATCATTCACCTCCAAGGGTAGCCTGTGACATCTGTAGGTGCTGATGCTGAAAGATTATTCAATCAGACCTATTTTTGTGAACAGCTTGAATGCCTAACATGAGACAGCACATGGTGCACTCTTGATATCCAAGCCACCAAAGTGTTGGACTAAGGTGCTTAACCACTAGGCAAAAGGCCTGAGCCAGTGCCAAATCCTGGTACCAGCAGTTATGGGCACTGACCCTTAGGACTCTATTGTATGTGGAAGCTACACTCTGTCCCTAAGGCCACTCAGTCACTGCCAGAGTACTATCATAGCATCAACTTGTTACATCATTATGACCCACATCAACACAGAGTTCAAAAGAGAGCAAATGACAATGCGTGTTGATCATTGAATAACGCAGGGTTGGGCCAGCCAAGTGGTTAATTGTTGTCTCGGACAGACACCCGACAAAACCCTACTAGCCGACTGTTGATAATGAGACAGTTCCCGGGGCTGGCAAATAGCTTTCGCATACCAATAGTTCACCGTAAACAATCCAATGACCGACAACCAAATATAACAAATGAGGTGCCAACGGCCATTGCTACGTTCCTGTTCAACATTGTGGTTATAGGCTGCTCGCTCAGACAGAATCCCATAATTGGCTCATTCCTGAGCGCCAACATACCCGATTCAGGTGTCCACCACGACAAAGTGACATCCAATGGTATGCGTTTACAGAGGGCACTGCTCTGCGTGTTGGAACAACTTATGGGACAGTATCCCCCGAGACATGTGAGATGGGTTGGGTCGGGAGTCAGAACAGCATCTTATGGGGGTCGTCGAATGACTCATGCACGAATTTCTGCCTGGGAGCAGTCCAGTCATCGCCCGCCCTGTTTCAATTGCCTTGGGCATCACGGCGGAGTGTTTCATGATTATCCGATCAACAGGACATGATGAGGGATTACTGCCAACATACTTTTTACGTGATTCACCAAGGCCAGCTCAAGCTCACGTTGACAATCCAAAGGTGCGCCCGATACAGTTTGATTGTCCGCTTCTAAACGACAGGTCTTGTTGGAGTTCAATGCCTCAAATGCACAATGGACGACTGAATGGGCCCAATGTTTATGGTGGATGTCGACTGAGTAGAAGTCGTTGGACCCTTGAGGGCCAAGATGATTTGTCATCTGCCACGTCGTCAAAATTAGTTCTCATTCGAATAAAAACGTACATCAACTCCGTCATACCATTCTACACCCCTCATGATCTCGATTCAGTAATCAGCACATCCGCAAATCAACCTGTGCCCTAGTACTGTTTGATCCTGTCGTCTCCAGTTACCTTTTCGTAATGCGCAAAAACGCGCCAGTATTGATTGCGCTCTGTAATACCGGGCGTAAGACATGCGGCGGCCCAGACGGCACGCGCTAGAACCAGGTCGGCGAGGGTCAGCCTATCCAAGACAACGTAACTAGACGGACACGTCCCAAGGTATGACTTGAGGCAATTCAGTGCACGGACCAGACGCGCCTTGTTCTTGTCGATTGCCTACATCGGAGTAGTATCAAGGCCCAGCGCTATGGATTTGCTGCGTCAGGTGTTCACCCCGAGACTGAAGGACGTGAAAACACGATAGACCAGGCTTCCAATGCTTTGGATGGGAAAGGGGAGCTCATATCCGGGGTAGTGTACCCATTGGTCGACGAGCGCAGTGTCTTCCTTGTTGGTACCCAACAGCTCTACCTTGGTGCCGACGCTACTCGCTGGGATGAATACAAGTCAGCCCAACGGAGGTGTCACGCCTGAGGCAAACATTGACTGCCCACGATAGCGTGTGATCGTTATCCCTTCGATCAGCCTAAATCCACTCGTGCTCCCGAACGAGGATCTTCCCATACTGAAACTTCTCTGTAGACTCTGTAGGTTTGTCCTCGAACGAGAATGCGAGTTGTTTGAGCTCTAAATCATTGAGTGCTGCGACGCCGAGGATCTGTGAAGAAGAAAAGGTTCGGTCAGGCGTGCAGCAACTCGGACCGCAGCCTTGTGTACGACTTTGGTATGACGTTGGCGAATGTCGCTCCAGAGGGTACCAACGAGACTCATTCCGACAGGTTAGTGGGAGGAGTATCAAAAAGATGGGGAGGGTGAGAATCACAACCCACTGCTTGAAATATCTGTCGCCGAACCGCCATGGGAGGACACCGGAGAAAGGATAGCAGTCCACAAGTCCACAGTAATCTGCTAAGTCAAAAATGCAAGTTCTTGCAACTCCGCTGCGACAGACTACTGAGTTACCGTCACTTCATGTCATTGCACAGGACTTACCAGCAAGATCGGTGATCGTGTCTTTTTTTTTTTCGATTAACCATGTATGAACAGTCATCGTAAAGAAACTCGGAGATGCGACTCGTAGGTTTCGGGAAAGGGACTCCATCGGTGAGTTCGATCAGAGATATCCAGAGCTAGACGGAGTATTACTCAGCGGTCACCAAAGATGGGAAACGCTGAGGTGCACGAATGAAGAACGCGCGGATTAAATACTTGGTGAATGACCTGAACGTAACGTGACGAACAAAGATGAAGGCGAGTTGCCATGTAACTAAGAGACACAAAGTGGTTGCAATGTAACTATAGAAATCTAACAGCCTGTTTCAGTGTACCGATCTTGGCGACTTGGAGCAGCCCCAAAGGCGAAGCGTCGATATCCAAAGATTCAATTGGGTCCCGCGCGGTGAGTCGCGCGCAACCGGTAACTCTGGAACGCCGTCGACGATATAGTCAAGCAATCGCTCATACCTGCTACTCTTGAGACGCGCCGATCACACCGAGGGAAACATATATCTATCCCAGAGCCAACTGCTCTACGTTGGGGTGTAATCCCCGGACCGGAAAGCTGGTCATGGGACGCTAGCCCGAGTTGGGGAAGCGGAACGTTGCTACCCCATTTCTCCGTCGATTTGGTCGCCGGATCGACTACCCAAAGTCGCCGTTTTGGCGTTTCAAAGTACGTCCATGTCGTTCCTCGATTTGCCAGTCCCGCTATACTGGCCGTCTAGTTACTGATTTCGTGATGACTGAATGAAATATATAATGCTCTCCCGCTCTGACCCCTTGCTTATCCTCACCATTATTCCGACCATGACTCTCGTCGGTACTCTTTGGGGTGACATTCGTCAGCGTCAGACCAAAGTCGTGCGTCCTCATTGCCGCTCTGTGTTCACATTAACATTGACCTATACCTGGCAACAGATCCTGAGTGTTGCGGCCCTAAACGGGTTTGAGCTCCACCGCCCCGCATTCTCATTCTTCGACAAACCCGCAGAGTATCAGGAAAAATTTCCTCATGGAAAGATCCCTGCATTCGAGGGCACGGATGGGTTTAAGCTGACTGAAGGCGATACGATCGCTCGCTACTGTGTGTGACGTTTTCACTCGGCACAATCACTGCGCTGACACATGCCCAGTGATCAAAATTGGGACCACCGCACACTTGTTGGGCTCCAACTTGGAGGAGTCGGTGGTCATCGATCAATGGGTACACTATGCGGAATACGAGATCAGCGGACCGTTATTCATCATCCAGTCCCTGGTATGCGGCTACGGTGCACCCTTCACCCGTGAGGTACGTAAGTCGGATCCCGCGCGAACGGTGACACGGAGGTTGTCGTCGTTTTAGGCTCTGGCCGAGTACACGAAGCGACTCGTACGTGGGCTCGAGTACCTCGAGTCGCACCTGGCGGGCCGTTCTTCGGCTTATATCGCCACAGACAGGCTGTCGCTCGCGGATTTGGTTGTGGCGAGCACGATGAACCATGCATCGCGTCTCGCACTCGGGACTGAGGAGCGTGCACAGTACCCGGCTATTTTTGCACATTACGAGAAAGTGACTGCAGACGAGAGGATCAAACAGTACTTTGAGACGGAAAGATTTATCGATGTTCCCATTACCGAACCTACCGAATTTGTTCAAAGGGCATTCCTGGGTAACGACTTGTAAATATCATGGATTTCTCTTTGCTTCGGAGACAGAGATGGTATTTGGAGACCAACCCAGTTCATGATGTGAACGGGACAGATCCTCTGAGATAATACTAAGCACCTCTGAGAGCTAATGGTTGCTCAATAGCCTCGAACTTGCTATACAACTTTATCGTACATTTGGCAAAGAATCGATGGGATGGCACTATCCTCAAGCACTCACGAATTTACAAATCATTGCAGAATCCGACAGCGATAAATAATGATGCCTCCATACGATGCAGTACGCACACGTCCCAGACAGCTCACCCCCCCATGTCCACGCTCGCCGCACGTCTCGACAACCTCTCCAGCGCCCTCCGCCTCGCATCCCCAACTCCGTTCCGGCCACCACCACCAACACCACTCGTCCCACTCGCATACCCCAAACTAACCGCCCGCAAGCCTGCGTCCCTCCGAAGAGCTCCCACCGCCCGTCTTCCAATCCCGCCCGCACCCTCGTTCTCGCTATCTTGCCCACCCTCTGCGCCGTCATGGACGAGCTTGACCCTGGCTTTGCTAGCGTCTGTCCCTCCAGAACCAGGTAGCCCAGTAATGGCCCAGCCGACCTGGACACCGCGCCGGATGCTCCACAGCCAGATCAGCCCAAACACAGGTGTGCTCACGAGCACGTTTAAGACCGGAAACAGGTCAGGGTAGCGCGCAGGAGGCGCGATGACCATCTCGAGCAAATGCAACAGCGCGATAAACATATAGACGACCTAATGAGAGGCAGAGAGAACAGACCGGGGTCAAATCACGGGCGTGGGGCATATGGACACGGTAGCGGGGTACGCACAGCAGAGAGCGAGTGCACAAAATTGTTGAATCGCATACGGAAAGGGTTATGTCCAATGAGTCTACACCAGAGTAAAAGCATGGCAGTGTATTGCACCCCAAGGCCGTCTTTTTTCAGCAATGGCCACATGCTGTGGTTGACGTCTAAGCATGATCCGGGAAGAGAATACAAGGGAGCCCAACCTGAACACGCCCACAATGTTTCCTAGAGCACCCCAAGCAAATACTTCTTCACCGGGCGTTGCACCGGAGAGAAGGAGTGTGAGAGGGAGCAAAGGCAACAAGATGGTCTTCTCATGAACCTGGAATGAAAACAGGAAAAATGACATCGATGACGTCAAGAGTGCATAGGGGAGTAAAGGGAGAATCGGAGTCTGCACTTGCGGCTTTGGGACGGAAGGTAACCGTGTCTTGTAACCTCCCCACAAAAGTCCAGCCACGGCAGGCAGAAATCCAAGCGCCGTGAGAGCCGCTGATCCTTTGACGAGTAAAGACTCTTTTCCGTCGAAAAAACGCTTCCATTTAAGGACAGTGACATTTGTGAAACACCAAAAGTTGGCAACTTTGTCTTCGAATATGCCACGTGAGAACGGGAAAATGCGTGTTATCGAAGCCGAGAGAGCAGAAAGGGGGGAGAAAGGGGGAAGAAAGGGAGCAAAAAGGACAAGGAAAGAGAGTGTGGTGACCAATGCTAGTCTGATGAATAGTCGGAGTCTAGTCTCTCTATTAGCATGTGCATTTGACCTGCCGAAAACGGTCATACCCTTCCTTAGATCCCAAGAAAATACATTTTCCGAGTAAATACGCTCCGATGGCAGGGGCATAGTAAAGGGACATTTGCTTGAAACCCAGGCTGAGGACAAAGAAAACTGCCCCGACTAGGTCGAATCCAACAGCGAACGCATTGACCGCTAGCAACGTAAATCCTATGATACACCAAATCACATACATATTCGTGGACACGACTAATTCACGCACCGAGCATCACCGAGTTGTACTGGAAATGACCAAAGTCGATGAGCAGAAGAGCAGGATGGAACAGTAGCGTAACAAATGCTGCATGCTGTAGTCCAAAAGAATTGGAAAAACGGACACAAGAAAAATAATAACCACCGTACTTGTGTCCTTGAAGAGCGCGTTGCTTGCCATGTGCGCGTGAAGGTATACAGTGCTGGAACATATATGAGAGCATCGAGTGCAACCACGGTTGAACGCATGAAAAATTTGTTTCCCGGTGTTTCTATTCCACGAGAAGTATCCAGAGCGAACCACGACGGTTCTATCCATGACCCACTTTCGGTAGATCGATCAAATCCTTTGTGTTCTAAGAGGTTGCCAGCTACTCACACTTTCCCACATATCCAAGAGACATACGCTGTCAACGGGGGGTAATCGAGACCCCAATATTGTAGGTCATACCGATACCATTGTTGAACGGGGAGATGAATAGTTAATTCCATCCAATGCCGTTGCGCCTCATAATCGCCGAACATTGGAGGTGTGGCAAGCCCTGCAGATGTGAGGTTGGGTGGTGCAAAATAGCAGGATTGTGAACCGGAGACATGCCTGAGTAACCTCCAAGACCTATACACCACTTGATGTATGCAGAAGCTGCGATGGCAGTCGGGACCACCCATGCCTTCATGCTATTTTTATGCATCCAACGGACCCAGCGCCTCACAGCGCCCTGATTCGAGTCCTCTTTTTGCACCCTCCGAAGAGCCGCTGCACGTGCTTGCCTTTCTTGCTCCAAGAGCACGCTAAAACTCAACCGTTTGCTAGTACTGGAAGGGAAGGCGGATGCGGTAGATGAAGCAACAGATGCTGGCGAGATAGATCGTGTTTTCCACTCAGCATCTGAGAACGCGCCCGCTTTGAGCCAAGACAGACTCTCGGAAGTGTGCAGTAAATGCCGGCGAGGGACAGGCGACACGATTTCCGGTTCTGCGTCCGAGCTGCAAAGTCGTCAACTTAAATGAAATCAAAGATAAACATGTATAACACACGTGACGCTTTTCATACTAGCGATGGAACTGCGAAGACGCAATGTCGAGTTTCGGAGGTTTGTGTGCGACACCTGTGAAGACAAATTCTGTGGGGTAGCCTGGTCGCGGTATGATTTTCCGGAGCATTCTTCATCCTCCAAAACCACGTCCATTTGAAGATTGATACCTCAACCCCCCGGGCGAGTTCGACTTGAAGATTGGTGACCGAGTCGGGTGCTGCGTAAGTGAGACGAAGGACATTCCGAAAACGGAAGGCGATTGTTTGTTTTGGAAGCCTTTGCCAAACAACGCCAGATGACAGCTTGCCAGAGCCAACAAAGTAAAAAGACAACTGTTGTGTTGTACAGTGGCATTCATTATTTGGATAGATGGCATCTTTCGGCATTGCCAACTTTTGTTACTTCCCTCTTGTGGCTTTACAACCCCGGCAGTTACACAGCCTAAGGAGACATGTTCCCAGGACTCGTAAGTTGGATCTGGGGCTGGGAGGTGCACTCCCAACAGCTGTCTCCGATCAACTTTGGCTGAATCGGCACCCTTGCGCCAGCCTCGCCACACTTGAAACACTATCACGGCACTGTTCGGCAAGTGGCGTCTGACTATCTCGGACATCCTTCTCTTTCGTGGCCTCCTAGCATGCATGGCATACAGTATGGAATGCGAGAAATAGTACAGAATACGTTTTTCGAGAATGCGCCAAAATGGTTGACAGTGCTAAAGTTGTTACAAAAAAAGGATGGATAACTCCGCCATGCTCCCACAGCAAGGTCTGACACCAAGATGACGAGACGAGAGCACATCTTGATCAAAGCCACCCGGTCCCCGGTGTGCTGTGTTCACCGTATACTTCCTGTGCCATAGTTACATGATGACATCTCTGACATTCTCCAGAGCGCTGTGCCATTCATATCGAGTCTGAGTTGACATATCAGTTCAGCGAAAAAGAGTCCGTTTGTCATGAGACACGTCATAGACAGAACTCAGAACTAAAAGAGACAGTAATTGAAATGGGCCGCAGCATAGCGTGTCACCCAACTGGCTCAGGCTATTCTAGTCCACGAAATCAAATGGCACGGCAGCAGTTCATCATATCAGAAACGCGGATGATGCACGCTCCCCCACAAGCGAGGAATGTTTGACTAGCCGAGCAGCGTCCGTCCGAAAGCCACCTCCGATCTCCATACACTTCTCTCGTCTTGACCTCACACATCAGCTCATCCCTGTCTGTACCCTCAGTCTCTTGTACGACACACTACTTCCACTAGCTAGTCTGGCGACCAGACAACCCCCACGGGCGCTCTGATCGCCATACTGACTCGTGCTGATCGTCTCAGCTCTCCAAACAATCAGCGCCCATTCCCACCCCCTACAACCCAGCCTGAGCGTGATCCAGCTCTTTTCATCCGCCAGCGCTTTCTCTCTGTCTCTGTTTGCTCTATTTGCTCGAACCCCATCGCCGCGTTTCGTACGTGGGACTCGATCGGGTCTCTCCTTTGCGTCACCTCCATTTTGGTGCAATCAGCCGCTACACGCGGCTGAAAAAATATTGTTTTGGTGGTGGTGTGAATGGTGCCTTTTTACTCGACGCACGTGCATGATGCAGGACGCCCGGTTGGCGTCAACATAGCCAGGGATATGTTGGCAGCCAGTGTAAGTGGATGACAGCCGGCCAAGCCGGGTCATAATGAATATATAGCGAGTACATTTACTTTAACACAGTGGTACAGGGTCCAATACAAATACCGAGGCTAGGTCAACCACAGGATCCAATGAGTTCGCAGAGGAACACCAATGGGAAAAAAGGGGGGTATCAATACATTAGAGCTGGTAACGATGATAATCTGGAAAAGGAGACGACTGGGGTGGGAGCGATGAGGTCGGCATAGATACTGATGATACAGGATAGGGCTTGATACGCGAGTGAGCCATTCACGTTTCACTCGAGGCGTGGTATCCATCCGCATCTCTGACGAGCAACAGCGGTCCAGCGCTGACAAGAACGATGACCTAGAGATGCGCCGGTGATCAGTAAGGGACCAGGAACGATATCGAGCGCTCAGGACAACCCACCAAGTGGATATAAAACACGAGCAGGGGATTGGTATTCACTGTCGCAGTGAAAATGCTTCCCATGACGATCGGCGATAACACGTTGGCCGCACTTTCAACCATTTGAATGGCCGCAAATGCCTCTCCTGAAGCGCACGGAATGTCAGTATCCGTTATAGGCATAGTGGCATTAAGATATCACCTTGCAAGGCTGGTTCGACAGATCCAGCGGTGAGGCTGGTCGCCGTAGGATGCTGTATAAAGGCAAGCCCAGAGAAGACGGCACCTGCGTCATATCGGTCAATACGCGAATGTGAAATGTCGTTATCGGACACTTACAGATGGCCAGTGGGAGAGCTGTCCGGGACATGGAAGCACCCAAGGTAACGATCGCTACGATCACACAACAAACAACAGCCAGATGGGCATCCAAGGAATCTGACGTCCCCTCTTTTGATGTTTCCTGGTTATTGAGGTCATCGTCGGCGAGAGAGCGACACGTGGTTCTTCGGGCATAGTATGGACGTAATAAGCGAACAAGCAGTGGGAGAATTATCATCAAGCTGATCATGCCAGTGAAAGTGACGCATGACCAAAACATCCCAGTCTTAATGGGGGATCAGCCTTCACCAGGTCAAGCGTGTAGTAGACTTACATCGGCAGGGGTGAGGTGGTAGGTTGAAGAAGCGATCACGAACCAAGCAGACCAAATATACCCATGGGCGAGCATGAATATGAAGTTGTGTATTGCACACCACGTGAGACGCCAATTACGTGTTCCGCGCAATGTGCGAGCCGGCACGAGTACCTTTAATGAGTCAAAGATAGACAATAGAGACATCAATCGAGTGGTCTTGTGGGTATCAAGGGAGGGAGATTCTCGTCGCAAACGAGCCAGCACTTCTGCTCGTTTTGCTTCCGGAAACGTTTCGGGTAGGACTGAGAAGACGTAGACGAACATGGAAATGAATATCGCCAATGAGATAAAGTAGACGATATCAGCATCGCCTGTTATGGTTGTGATTGATCCCCCGAGAACGAGCGGTATGCAAACGCCTGAAAGAGGCTGTCTGAGGGTGAATGCAAAATTTGCAAGCATTATTCAGACCTAACATGCTCCAACCCGATATTTTGCCTAGCGCCGAGGTTCTACAGGTATGGGTCAGACAAACAACGATGAGTTAAGAGCTTATGTAAGACCTACCTGCGGTCTGACCCACACACATCAACGATGTACATGGTAACCAGATAATTGAACGGGAGATGTTCAGAAAGCGTGTGGAACATCATTCCCACAAAGAAGACCCAATCGGCCCATCTGCCCGGTAAGCTCTGTGAACACGGTATGACGAGACTCCACAAGATGTCGAGGATGATCAGGGACAAGAAAACGGGTTTTCTTCCATGGTGGGGTAGTATACGGCTCAGGACGCCGCAACCAACCAACGCTGGGACGTCTGTGAGTAACCGCAATAGTCGTGAAAAGTAGTATGGGACGTACATATTATGCCACCGACCACGGCAAAGCTCGCGCTGAATGTCGCGTAGTCCTGCATCACCTCGGGTGCATCGCAGAATCGAGGGGGTATTCGGTGTGCGAGTACAGCTCCGGAATGGTGACTGTAGTAACCATGATATGCAATGGAGAGCCTGCAGACAGTTTGTCGCAATTGTTCCGCTAGAGTAGTCGATGGTATCGATCTGCCGAGTTTAGATGCAATCACGACTGGGATTAAGAGCGTATCTGGTGAAAGTCTATATCTGCTACTCGACCAGCCAGCTGGTTGAGAGCCATGAAGGAGGGGGGAGGTTTCGGAGGGTGTTTGGTCTTGGGATGTCATGGTGTGCAGAAAGGAGAGTGCATGGGCAGATTTATCTACATTGTGTGTGCACAGCAGCGAGACTCGATCTGGCACCTACTGAATAGGCAACACGTTTCTGCCTGCTGCTTTAACACACCACTACCCCAGGGAGGTACGGCTGGCAGTGGAATATCCTGGCATCGTGTGCCTATTTTTCGTAATCGAAGCCATCCGGCTCATGGGCCTTGCATTGCCGCCGTTGGGCAGCACCTTCCGTTTAGGGAGATCACCGCCCAAACCGCTGTAGAGATAACTGCCTCCTGGGATTTTCCGAAATTATTGAGCCTGGTGACTGGTGCGTGGGAGTACACCTTTTAAGGGTCACTGGAATATGGCGTTGCACCGCTAGGAAGGATCCTGCCTTTGGGAAAATCAAGACACCCCTGTCGTCGTCGTCTGAGACGTTGCATGCGCTCGAAACGGTCTCGTAGCGGTGATATTATACCCGTTCAAGCACCAGTCCACTGTGTCCTCGGAGAAGAGTACTCGGAGAACGGAGCGGCCACACATGGGCTCACCCTCGGGGAGGTGCTAACATGATGCCACAAAGAAGGGCCACGAGGGTACCGTTCTGCTTCCTAGAACGGGGACAGCACGTCTTCTGTCATTCCAGCTCTACCTTTTTAAAGTCCACCGTTCTCCACTTATCTCGTTTAGCGAACGAAGTGAATGCTTCCAAAATGCGTTTTGCGTTCGGGATGCTCGTGACGATCTTGCAATTTCCGTCCCATATCGGTCTCCTGATAGCTTTTGATGCAGAGTTGCACTCTTACGCATTTGTTGGAGTGTTAGAGGCCGAGCTCCGTCGGACCAACGGTCACGGAGACACGTTTTGATCCATCAACCGGTGCTCCGCAGCTGTGCGCCTCGACGAAGTCGCATTCACGAAACAAAGTAACAACATGATGTGTCGTCGTGAGCCACCCACGTGACCCAACAGTACAAGGTTCAAGCCTGGGACTGATGGCGACTATACGACTCCCGCTCTCGCCGGCACCGCAAGGCCCTAGAATAAATTGTACAGACTCTTCTTGATATGATTCGCTCTGCATTGAATTGTTGTCTCGTTTTGAGCAACCGCAAGCCATCCGGATGCGTGGGAATCATGACTCACCATTCATCCTGTCAGCGCCCTTTCACCGACTCTGCATTGCGCCTTCAGGGATGCTGAAAACACTCTATCGGGCATCTTCTGGCATCCTCACAGCTAAGAAACACCGGAAAAAAGAATCTCTGGATTTTCACTGCGTTCTCCTGTCTCGACGCTCATAGTCGGCATCAAACAAGGTTTGCACTTGACAAATCAGTACATAGCCAGCCTAGGCCTTGAGCTACATCGAGGTGAGTGAAGCCGTGGCCCAGCTCTTGCCGGACGCATCACAAACCTGGCTTATGGCCGCCGACCGTATATTTTTGGACCGGCCAAATCGACGCGCCTCGGTACGTTTTGGGTCAAGGGCAACCTCTCCTCTCTCGTCATCTCCCTCTCTCTCGCAGTCCCGCAGGCCTTCATCACGGTGAGGTGCCCTATTTGCAACGGGCATCATTGGATTGCGTTTACGAAAAACGAATGGATCGGGAGAGCGATCGACGTCTTGAGCACCAACGTTCATCATGCTTACATAGTACTAGCTCCAGTCTCGTCAGGCTGCCAGTCTGATGATCGGACTCGTCTATACGTGCGTAGGTCTGACCAACAGACTGGCGGACTTCCCTTCCTTCCTCGCAGCGTCTTTGGCGATCATCTGGGCTGAAACAAATGCCGCCCATCAATGCCGATCTAGGGGTGGCCATTCACGCACGCTCCAAGGCCAGACACTAGTTTTATTGGGAAATCTGAATTGAGGAGAGATATATATGGTTCCATAAATAGAGCGGGATTAATGGGCTTCGTTGGCGCAGATGCCAAGGATGTACTACACGTACTTTATCCGCACTCTACGCCAGGTCCACTACCCATCATGGGATTGGAATGACGACTCATTTACGTTCACTGAGTCATGGGTGTCACTGCCAACCTCTCAGATTCAGATTATTAAAAGTAAACAATCATGAAAGGCCAGCAGTTCCGGGCATTGCGCAGAACCGTCATTCAATCCATCCACTGACTAAAAAATACCTAAAGCTCTCCTACTCGGCATCACCCTCGACTCAGTGTTGGGATATGTGGGCCAAGTAGTCGGATAGCTAGGTTGTCCGTATCAAGCACAGTCGATCCGAATGCATGGTGGACACACCTTCAAAGCCCCTGTCCGGATGCTCTCGCCAACATTCTGTACATCAGGATTAGACATTACCCGGGCAAGTGCGTCCCTTGCAGCAGCTTCTAAATTCGCCAGGCTACCATCACCCAAAAGCCCGCCCTCATGCCCGCTACGCTCGAGTTCCCCTTCTTCTTCGCGGCCAAAGTACTGACTCGAAGAGATCGAAGTTGCCCCTTGAAAGTTGGATAACCGTTGTTTCGATTCGGCGAGGAATGTGGGGTCATAATCGTTTCGTCCGAAGAACATATCAGAAGAAATTGCCTTCTGGGCTCCAAATTTCTCTCGTGCCGTGGTTGGTGCATCGTCAGGGGGCGGACTAGAAGCAGCAACCAAATATCAACCGAGGGATCGAAGAGTAGATATTGGTCTACGCACGTGGAGCGCGCGCTAGACGGTGCCTGTGACGCGGCGGGAACTCCCCCAAAGCCTAATCTACGAAATCCCATTCCCAATCTCTCCATGTCCTGGCTACTGCCTCTCTGAACATCTACTTTACCGGGTATCGCGTTTGTCGTCGGATTATTGTTGATAGCTTTGGTTTTGGCAACTGCTTCGGCGGCTTGTTCTGTCTGTTGTCTGGCACGTTCTTCCTCCTCCTCACGTTGACGATTATATCCCAACTGCTTGATGCGTTCGGCTTCCTCAGCAGCTTTCCTTTCAGCCTCGGCAAAATCGATCGGTGCAGCAGCCTTCTTTGCTCCCAGTCCGCCAAGTTTACTCTTCTTCGCAGCGGTAGAACCGTTGGCAGAAGTGGTAGCGCCCAGCGCCGAAGAGTTCAAGCGTGAAGCACCCTGTTTCGCCGAGCTGTTGACTGTGGATGAAGAGGTAGAGCGCAAGGCACTTGACGTAACCATCCGAGGAACAGGGCGGCCAACGGCAGGTGGAGATGCGGCTGTGGTGGGAGACGTAGGTTTGGCTGGGGCGGGTTTGTCCCAGGAAGAAAAGAAGTCGTCCTCCGCCGGGGGCGTGGAATCTGAGGGCTGTGACAGGTCCATTCCCTCGACGATAACCCGGGTCGGAAATCTAACAACAGGGATCAGTGTGATTGAACGCCACGATTTGATGGCACATACCTTCCGGCGTCTTCTTTGACGCGCTTGGCGAGTTCCTCCTTGTAGAGCTCCGCAGTTCTGCTCGAATACTTTTTCTTTGTGTCGGTATCGCTCAAGAGGGAGGCGCCACCATGACGGTTAAAGAATTCGGTTGCAGATGCATTTCCGCCAACTTTCATAGTCCGCAGTTGGTTCAGTTGCCAGCTATCCAGATTCGTCGAGCTGTTCACTCGGGAGGTTCGAGCATATGTGAACGGCAGAAGTTATTGTACCCACCGTACAAAGCTTATATGTACCCCCATATTCCGGTGTATGCTAGAGCAATCCAGGCATATATAAATACCGAATGTGACACTTGACCAAGTTGGATTCCGGGCTTGACAGTCAAAACATGTCTATCGCAATTCTGATCAAGAAGGTGGGAGTGAGAGACAAGAGAACAACGGACCTTGTTGCCCTTTTGTGCTCTAAGCACCTTGAACACTTTTTCTGATTCTGCTTTGGTAGGATCGGCCATCGTGGTTGACGTTGAGAGTCGAGCTGGACGTTGGCGACAAAGGCAGCGTGTCATATTCCGGGGGGTCTATGGTGTCCGGTGTCTCACTTGCTCAGACCAATTACGTTCGTTCTACTTCAATTCGTCACTTCAACCCGATGAAAGCTGAGAGCTCGATAATGATCATCTCGACTGCGCTGCTATTGCTAGCGGCGACTTGGCTCTATCGCTCTCAAAGTCGACCTCAAGGACCAACGAGTATTGTGAACGCTATCATGACAGCAGCAGCAGGCCTGCATACGCTCTTCGTACTCTTCAACCTCGCCTTGCGTCGACCCTCAAACCTATTCACACGATTGGGGATACCCATAAACACGCCCGTAGACCGTATAAAATCTCTGTTAATGGTAGAAGCCAGATTTGATGTGATGGGAGAGACAGGCGCAGTCCTTGTTCCTCCAGAAATTCCAAAGGACATCGAGACGTTGCTAAAGAGGCTGGGCTTACGGGGCAGCAGAGAGACATACCTGAGGTACGTCGTACGTCGCCTTCATCTCCCACAAAGGCGGGATTCATCCAAAGGCAGGTTCGGACAACGCGCCATGCAAACGTGTCCTTATTGCACCTCGGTCACTGACTACACCATCCTGGTTCTGTCCGGCATCCTTCTAGACTACTTGCGAACCGCTACGCTACTTCTATCGTTAACCGCCCGTATCAACGGCCGACAAAGGTGGAGGACAAACGCGCTCGGTATACTCACATGCGCGTTCTTTGCCGAGATCTATGTCTTCACCTCCGCCAGCGCCGTGCCACTCGACAAAGACACCCTCACAGCCTTCATGGTGCGTCTACCATGCCCCCTCTGAGGTGTCGGCGAGTCCTGACGGTAATCTTCGACCAACCCAGTGGCACGACAACTTGTTTTTAGCTCGCAACGTCCTGTTCCTTGTGCTCCCCGTCCTCGTCCAGATTTCGCCCGCCATCTATCCGCCCGCTCCGGCATCGGCCATACTCGCCAAGGCGCTAGAGCGTCTCGAACGTTCCCTTCCCCGCGCACATCTGCTCAGATACGTCCGCCAAGCTATCCTAAGGAACCCACACACGCGTGAGCGGGCGGTCGAATTCTGGGCCAAGCACGCCGCCGAGGGGGCAGCTGCACGAAACGATCCAGTCGTGCAGATGACCGCGTCCAAGCTTGGGTTCGGGTTCGCGACACCGGTTGCGGGCGACAAGGGTGATCAAGAAAGCGTGTTGAGGGTCTATGCGCGGACGGTGGTTCGTTCTCTGAAACCGTTGTTCATGCCCCCGCCAAATTGAAGATGGGGTGCTTTCTGGGACCCTCGCGCGTTGGCTGGTCTCGTGGAACACATGGGGACGAATGCGATCTGCACATCAAGGTTGCTTTTACAATCCCTTCTTCCTGATGAGTTTGTTACCTAGTTTCCTCTGGCACATCTCAGTCTGCGATCGTATCACCGCTGTCAACAGACGATCACGAGGATGGGCCAGAGAGCGAATTCTAACCGAGGGTATAAACATTAGGCGGCAGGATGTATATACAGAATACCCAATCAAGTGATACGTTCACCATCTTCATTATCTTTCAAAGTGTGAATTCTTCCCTATGATCCGGGCAACAATACGACGTGATCCTCAAGAGCGAGAGTGAGGACACAGAGTAGATCCACCCCATCCCGTCTTTGGCTGTCGTGTGAACATGCGAATCCCAGATGCTTCCAAGCCGTGGCGAATGATGTTCGGTTATGATTAGAGCGCACCAGGACCGAAATGACTGCTTCTCATCAAGGAACACCCTGCCATGTGCACCTATTCGATCTTACGGCCACCCTGAAGGGTGCGGGCAGCTGACCCGGACGTATATGAACGATCCAGAACCATCGAACCATCTCATAACACACTCGGTACGAATGCATGAGAGTTTGGCGGCGTCTATGGCTTTGGATTGGTCGAGTGATTTTTTTAGATGCGGATTCGGCGGTTCGGAACGTCCTGGCACGAATCCGTGCGGTCCAAGTGGGGGCATAAGATGGTAAGTAGATGATCTAAAGGATTCTTCTGAATCTTCCCATATGGATCCGCGGGGAGGGGGAGGGAGAGTGGGATCACGATCAAATATGAGGTTAGGATGGACATCTTATCAGAAGGGAACCGGCGATAAAGAAAGCCGGTGCGGACACAGAATGACCGCGGAAAAAGGGGCCGGGATTTCTCGTCATATCCATGGTTTCTTTGCGCGTTCGTGTTATTTTGATGGCATGTTTTTTCGGCGGTCGGTTACGGAATGTGGACAGACTCCTTGTCCACCTTAGCAACGGACACATCGCAGGTGTACTTGGAGTTCGAGACGACGACATGGATTGCGGAGATGAACGGCAAAGGAAGGAATCGAGAGGGAACCGGCCAACTCGCAAATATTGCGTCGTGACTCCAAGGTGAGGCACAAGCTCGCTCGCGTTGACCTGTAGCGGTTAGGCGAGCCCTGGGGGTGGGTGGGGCGTGTGAACTTATCTGCCGGTACCTTTTTTGCTGGGTCACAAGCGATTGTCGGGTGTACCCTACCTCGTGTGGATTGACGGGAGATCGTTTGCGAAAGCCGAAAGCATCTGCGGCAACGGCGGTGTGTAGGCTTTTGAGGACGGAAAGACGCTGAGTTGAGATAACAACGGCGGAGCGGTCGGATATTGGACTAGCAAATGAATGACTGTTTCGTATCCCAAGGACTCTTTAACCGTGCTAGTCCATTCCTTGGCCGTGGACAAAGACGGCGCCTCTGAGAAATAGCAGTCGAACACTTCTTATGGTCATCCATCCCATCTTGTTGTGCAAATCTAATAGGTACTTTGCAAGGTTGCTCCGTGTTCCGGTGGACAATGTGTCACTTTCGGATGAGACCAATGACGTTGCTAAAGTCATCAAGCTGCTCGTACCGAATGGAAGTCATGCAACAGTGATCAAGGATGCCTGCAAAGCCGGGCGCCCTGGCAAGGCGACCGTGCACCCCGATAATGGCTTGTTTCAGATTGTCAGCGTCACCAAGATGGTTTCAAGGGATATCGATCGAGCTAAGTGTTCTAAGCGCCAATCCACCGTGCTCCGAGTTATCCGGGTATCGATTTGGTTGGTTGGTTGTACCAAGTCGCGAGATAAGCCCGCAAGATTGAATCAGTCGACTAGTAAACAGAGAGCGCTAGTGCTTCTTGGGATAGGGTAGTCACATACATCGTCTAGGTCGCCGGCAATTTCTCGCCGGTTGTATTGCACGAAAGGACGGCCTGCTGGGTTTATGACAGATACAGATCGGCATGGTCGAACCATCAGTGCATTCCAATCGACTACAATGATCTCGTCTAAGTTATTGGACCCCCGATGCTGATTGTAGCGACGCTGAGGTTGACCTCTAGGTCAACGCGAATCAAACGGCTCGCCTGGAAATTCAAGGTACACTCCAGTGTCTCAGCATCGGGGACTATTGACTCGCAACAATAGTCTTCCCTACCGAAACTGGATTATGGGCGGAAATGCGACTTCCCAACTGGGGGGACATCATTTTTCTGCTTACCAAGGAAACATAAAAAATAAGTACCCTTGGGATCTATCAAGACGACCGGACAGTAGGCAGCAAAGGGGATGTTTGCAAATGACCAGGACAACAAAGGGAATCCGATCCTTAAGCCCACTATTAAAGGAGAAGCATCAAGGACCGGAAGGCACTGGAAGAGGAGTGAGAGCATTAGGTGGACCTTCCTAAACGTTGGATCAGCTGGAAGTTTTCTTTATATTAAATTCGATAAGATAATGTATTCTAGTGGGTGCACATTAGCCCGAACGGTGAAATGGGCTGGACGACCTCACCATGTTTTATGGCGCTCCTGCGGGATGAAAATGCAGAGCTCAAGAATTGCAAGACGCTTGCCTCCGAGGAAGGCGGAAAGCTAAAGTAGTTCTGGGCGAGGGCAGACAGGACCGCGTCTTCCCAACCAACCAACGGGGGGAGAATCCGGAAAATTTAGTGGCAAGTGCTCAAGTAAAGTCTGACACGAATCATGCACAGACCCTGACGAGCATGATCAATACCCACCTGGTTCGCATAAGCGCACTTGGGAGCAGCATCCCGATGTCGATATACGCGGAAGAGCACTTCCTCTTCCCCTTCGTATGCGAATGTGTTGTATAGTAGCAGCAGACGGGAGGTGAACGCTTGGTGAGAATCGATAAGTTGATGTAAGACGGATCGTAAATTCACCAACATGGTGTCCCAGAACTACGCATACATATGAGGATAAACGATCCGTCGGTAGTGCAAGCGGTAGTTGCCCGAGTTCAGGGCTCCAGAACTCTAATAATTTCGCCGCTATTTTCAACCAAGTACAGGATCTGTCGGTACATGTTGACTTGGAGTCGGAGAATTCTGTTGCATGTGCGGTCACTTTTGACGCGTAATTGGTTTTTTGGCGACCGTTACTTCATGCTGCGGAAACGATTTCTTGTTAAAGGCATGTCAACGGAGACTTGGTTTGGTAGCGGATGGACCTATGATCATTCATGATACGTAGGATGATCAATGACAAACAGCGTGAGCGAAATGGACAATCTTGGTACCTCACGGACCTTGTGGGCAGGTTCCCTTCGGGGTGTCGAGGCTCGCATAAAAGCATGAGAACTGAAGCAAAGGCAAGGCACACCTTCAAAAGGCCTACGGTCGTCCTTAGCCAGCGCGACAGGTCAAAGCTAGACTCGCTTTAAAGCTCCGAACATTCACCCTCTCGCTCACTGGATCCCACCCAAATCCAGTCTAAGAAAGCCAGAGAGTTATAGGATATGATCATAGCCTAGAAGATCTCAATTCGGCGCCTTGACTTGCAGAAGAAAGACGAATGGTGCTATGTAACGGCGCTGTCTCGTCCGCTTGCTTATGAGCTTGGCTTCCTTGCTTACCTAATCCGGCTCACCAGAGCATCATTAAGCGTCCACGTCCATCCAGGCCCATGCCGCGATGATCAGGTTTATACTGGTACAGGTGAGTTCATCCGTAAATGACATTAAATTTGTCTAAAAATGACGCAGAACAGGCAGGGGAAAACTCGGCTGTCGAAGTGGTATGTACCATATGACGATGAGGAGAAGGTGGAGTATTTAAAGTTTCTCACATCAGAAGTGCGCCAGAATAACACCACCTCGTTCTAGGTGAGGCTTCGAGGTGAAGTGCACAGACTAGTGGCCCCTCGTGATCAGAAATATCAATCCAACTTTGTAGAGGTTCGTCGTCATGGGGAATGGGAACCAGTTTTCGTCATTCATGTACCTCGCAGTTCAGAAACTACAAAATAGTATACCGTCGCTATGCTGGCCTCTTCTTCTGCGTGTGTGTTGACGCCAATGACAATGAACTCGCTTATCTTGAAGCCATTCATCTCTTCGTGGAGATCCTCGGTAAGCCTGAGGATCACTTGGGACTTAACTGGATAGCTGACAAAGAGACAAGACTCTTTCTTCGATAACGTTTGTGAATTGGATCTCGTGTTCAACTTTTACAAGGTCAGAAGCACTTATCGGTCATACACGCCAATTTTGTTTACTCGTACAACTGTTAGGTCTACGCAATCCTGGATGAAATATTCTTGGCTGGTGAGATTGAAGAGACTAGCAAAGATGTCGTTCTACAAAGGCTGCATGAATTGGAGAAGCTAGAATGAGTTCTGATCTCACGCATATATGACTCCCACCCTTTCCATGATCTACAGACTCCCGAATTGCATTATTTTGCTGACAACTTCTATTGTGAAGGATGGTACAATTTATGAGATGACATGAGGTGGTTTTTTCTTCTCGTTCGGTCTTTCTTATCGAGGAGTATCTTACCCACCGTATATCCATGTCTGCCACGGCACTCTAGACTACATGTATTGATACATGTTGCTTCAAGAGTGACGTGAAGGTGCGTTGTCCTTCATTGGAATGTAACGTTTTGGAGACGTACCCATGTTCTGTCATCCCTGACGTGAGTACATGATTTTACGTGTTTAGACACCGAAACCTCCCCAAGGTCAGCTGTCACCAGACCTCAAAGGTCACTATTTGCAGGGATGGGCGGGTTGTCGATAGGGATGGTTGAGGTCAGTATCTTGTTTCACCTGCGTACACAGCATCATCGCCTTTCTAACTGCGCGTTCGATTAGCAAATTCTGCTTGCTTTGCGGATGTCCTTTCACACTGTCTGGCATGCCTGATCACTGGGCGCACCGTGGCGTTTTCCCGTATCAAACCCCAGCGGCCGGCGAGAGAAGTTCATTCATAATTCGACTTACTCATGCCAACAGATTATTGCCGGATTTCGAATGCGAAGATCCAACTATCGTGCGCAAATGAATGACGACCGCTGTAGGCACACTCTGACACATCACAGTTCATCAGCTGGCAGGCGACCCGTAACTTATTGTGATTCATCACTTTAGAGATTGAAATAGAGGCCACCGTGTTTTCACAGCCTCTGTGGTCGTATCCAAGGCTGGGATGAAACAATGGTTTCGTCTCCACACAATTGGAATACCATTCTTGGCGGAAATGAGAGATGTGGAAGCATGAGCAATGTACATGTGCGTAGTCAGCTTAATTCTAATTTGTTTTCTGGATAGATACAAACGCACGATCCTGTCCGTGTACGACGGAGACCACAACCTTCTACCCTACCCTTTTCTGAATTTGATATTCGCATCTTTCAGTGAATCTTTTTGCCGAGGTGGCTGGCCGTAAGCATCTGAGTACTGGCGAAGAACGACTGTCAACCAATCGCTGCGTTCTCAGGGTGGATGGCACATGGGCATTCCGGCTGGCGTAATCCAGCAACCGCGACATCAAATCTGCCAATTGCGGACAGTTCTAACCTTTCCACGTTATGCAGCAACCGTTCGTGCGTGGAATGGAACGGAAGACGAGCTTGTTGGCTAGGGGAGCACGAGAGGCCAGGAGTGATGTAATTGTCCTAACCACATCTTGCTTTACTCCCGCACCCCGTTTCTAAAGTTAGGTCCGTCTCGACTCTATGACTATGACCGGCAAACTTAAATAGGCTAGGACGGGTCGTGTATCGGTGGTACATCTCGCGATTTTACCGCCGCACGACCCTACCGCTGTCACTTTGCGACGTGTTTACCGTCTCTGGGTGGTAGTAACCAGTTCACAAAACCATCGCCAAACACAAAAGTGACCTTTTCGTTTGTTCTCTCCTTACATTTACCTGTTTCAGAGTTAAAGGCCGTCGTTGCATCTGGTTGGTAAGTAGTCAAGTTCATCTAGTTCATACAAATCTTTACTCGAAGAGATGCTTGTCCTGAGACGATGCAGAACATCATCTTTACATGGAGTCACCCGCAGAGACGTACCGTCTCATCGTTAAGCATATTGAAGGCAAGGCGGACCTCTGCGCCCTTTGCAGGGTGAACAAGGGGTTCCAACATGCAGCGGAACAAGCGCTCTACAACACTATCTCCACTGTGGATGCGTGGGACAGCTTGAGCATGTGCAGCTTGTTTGCAAACACCCCCCGTCTTGCCGCGATGGTCGTAACTTTAATACTTCTCACCGGAGAAGAGGACGACAGCGATGATGACCGTCCACTGGAGGCCCATTTACCAGATGATTTTTGGCCGACTGTCTCCAGGGCTCTCCACCAAACGACTGGATTGCGTTTTCTGGGCCTCCATCTCGAAGGTACGAGCGACGCTGCTCAGGCGTGGATTCTCAGCGATACTGCGTTCCAATTACGTGGCTTCCACTGCGACTTGCAGTGGGATATTGATCTAGTGTCGTTTTTGAACACACAACCCGACATCGATGACTTGTATATCGTAGACTATATCCTTCCGGAAGATACGCCCAAAGCATCCATAGCGTCGCCCCTAGACATTGACGCGCTTCCGAACTTGTCAACCCTGCAATGCACATTTACCGAAGCCGCCTGTGCACTGGTCCCTGCTCGACCCGTTTCTCGACTCAAAACATGTTTCTCCAAGACGCAGCTGCAGGAGAAGAGGGAGGAACTGTCGGTCCTGTTTTCAAGGTTGATGGGGACAACGCACCCTTTGCGTTCGCTCGATATCGCCGATTCGAGCTACTCTGATTCGTTCGCTATGGAACTCCTCGCATCCGTGGTAGAGTTGCAGAACAAGGTCCAGGATCTACGTTATCTTGGGATGCTTGTCCTGCCCATTGACGGTGACGTCGTACGTTGGTTAAGTCTAAATACACTGCCGGTCGGCTAATACCCATTCTCAAGCGCCTCAAGTTTTATGGGCTTTTGCGGGTAATCCGCTACTTGGAGTGTATTGAGGTGGACGTTTCAGAATGGGAACCCTCACCGCCTGTTCCAGCGGGTATGCAAGCCCTAGCGAGTGAGATGCGACTTTACTGCCCATCACTCCAGCGGGTGATATTTGTCAGCGATTTTGAGAGGACCGTCGTTGCTGTGGCACATGGCAGGTACAGTATAGACTACGACTGCAATACTGAAAATATTTGGAGGGAAATTTAAATAATCCTGTCTTTCATTTTCGGAGATTTCCTTTTGCTAAACACATTTAGAGATATTTATCGCCCCTGTCATTCGGCCTGTTTGCCGTTCTTTGTGCTCGCCACATGTAGCTATCATGTCTCCGCTCGTGACGTTGGCCCGGTCGTGCCGTACTGTGCTCTGAGCGGAACGGCATGTATATATTCACTCGTATGGTCTTTCTGGAAGCGGAGAGGATGAAATCTTGAGGCCTCACCGATCACATGACATGGGTCAAACTTAAGCTTGACATGCGTATGTAATCCTATATTTACAACACTCTCCGCCAGAGACACCGTCGACGTGAACCAGCAGCTCAGAGGGCTTCAAAAGCCGATCATATCGCTTCTAGGGACAAGTTTGCTTTAGCGATTATACATGCGCAGCGTCAGCTACCTGTAATAGGCAGATAACAAGTCCCTGAAACCCATTTGCCTTGTCGAGGCTTACGAGACGAGAAACCGACTTTACGGTACGTTCAAGTGGGAAAGTGTGGTGCCTCACATCGATCACTGCCAACTTCTGACGCCGACCGACTTCGTGTTCATCGGGACGCTGACCTTACCCGTTTGGCCTGTTGCATCTTTTGCTTCCCCGTTACGAATATTTTTTCTCACCAAGTCACAGAACGCTGAACAAATGTGTGGTGAGGAAGCATAGTTAATATTATGATTGTGGTGGTGACAAAGACGCACAGACTTCTCTAATCCACCGCTCAACCCTGACTGCCTCACGAAAGGATGCCATCGATCGTCTTTCTGTGCGACTTCACATCAGCATTGTGGCAGAAGCACATTACACTACGGTAGATTATATCCCCTCCCTATTCTTCTCGTGTATCATGGGGACCATGGTGATGCGGTGTGTTGGCATGATCCCTCACCATGTTTCACTGACGGGTGTTTCGCTCGGTGACGATAGTCATATGGTTTGTGTGCAGATTTGCACCCGATAGGGCACCCGGGAAGGTCTGTGCATCTGCTGTGCGTAGTAAACATGTGTCTGTCATATACCAAACGATTAGCCGGTGTTTTGTGTATCTGAAACTGGTAACTACGCAAAACTGGGTTGGATTGTATGACCTGAGCACCGTTGGGACTGCGTCCGGAGTTGCTTGTGTACTGCGGGTGCACGCATTGGCAGATCGGCCGGTTCGAGAACTGATTAATTACTGTGAGTGACCCCCTGTGCCCTTCCAGTAAGCAGTCGATAACACAGCAGCTTGTGTTATCTTATCAATCTAAGTGGATATCGTGTGGCTGTGCTCTCTATGCTGTTTTGGCGTCTTTGTCAGGTGTGCCTCGTCGCTCGCTCTGTAGCAGCATTTTGGAGTCCCGTGCCGAAAATGTATTTCAAAGCGCAAGGGTCGCCGTACTCGATTGCCGCCCTCTTACTACGTCACAAGATCGGTATGATGTCATCCGCCGGACAATGTCATCATCGAACTACTACACTTGCCTAATCCGTTGGTGCTCTTGGGCCGTATATAAAGGGCGGGGGGCGAACGATGCCTTTCAATCGTATTTATCCCCCCCCCCCCTCAATTCACTCCACCAGTCTTTCATATATATTATACGTTCAACATGTCCAGCCGATCCGCTCAAGACCCTAGGTGAGTGAGCGCGATGGATTGCTATAAGAGTAAAGCTAATGGTTGCTTTAGCAAAGTTTCTGGCCAGTTCCACTCCGTGAAGGGGTCTGTAGTAGAGAGCGTAAGTTTACTACGATTTTACTGGATTGGATCTCATCTTTTATTCTTTACTTTCCAGGTTGGTGATATGTTGGGATCGCAGTCTTGGTCTCAGTCGGGGAAGGAGGAACATGCTAGCGGCGAAGCCGAGCATGACGCTGCGCAGGCCAAAGGGTTTGCGGAAGGCGTCGCTGACAGAGTGGGCGGTTACAAGGATTCTGTTGTTGGCGCCATCAAGGGTGACAAGGCTCAGCAAGCCGCAGGTATGTGATGGGTGCGGGTTCACATCATGTTTCCTCTGCTAATGCCACTGGTAGGTAACGTAAGGAACGAGAAGGGTCAAACCCAGCAGGAAATGAATAAGCCTACGAAAGATTAAAGGTGGTTTTTGTAGATGTACGTTTGTGTATGACCCCGTTAATCCTTTGGTCGGAATTTGATCGAATGACAATGTCTCATATGGCATGATTTGCTATTTTGGCTTTATCGACGTACAACTCTGCATCAAACCCAATCTCGTGGATGCTTCAATATCTGTATAATGCGCTCTTCTTCGCTTCCCTCCACCGTCCCAAGCTCTGACATGTACTCCCACATTGCAGTCTCTGGTAGGCTCATCAGAATACTCTCGATCCGGGCTGAAGGTGTCTTCAACCCAAACTTGGTACCCCTATCATATACCAGGTTGAACTCTACGTATCTCCCCCTTCGTAGAAGCTGCCATCGACGGTGATCACCTGTAGGAATACCGCGTCCCTTCTTAAGAAGAGGGATGTACGACGGGATAAAGGCGTTTCCGAGGCGTGAGATGAATTCGAAGATTTCCTCTGGCTCCCTCGGCCTCTCGACATCATCCGGGATGCGGGCATGCTTTTCGTTGGAAAGGTCATCAAAGAACAATCCACCGATTCCGCGAGTTTCCTTCCTGTGTGGAATGAAAAAGTATTCATCACACCACTTTTTGAATATCCTGTACACCTCATCGTTTTGACAGGCGTTTTTCAGCGTGCTGTGAAAGTGTATAGCATCATCCACATCAAGATAGGATGGCGTGAGGTCAGAACCACCGCCGAACCACCAAGCAATGACTTTTCCCGCCTGATCTTCTTCGCCAGGTTGTTCGGTGATTTCAAAGTAGCGGTAGTTGGCGTGTACAGCGGGGTCGAATGGACTACGGGGATGGATGACAAGACTGATCCCTGCTGCAAAGAATGGGAGAGTGGTGTTTTCGTCATAGGGAATGGATGAATGATCTGCCCGCATCTCTTTGATGGCTGCCGGGCCTAGTACGCCATGCACGACGGACACGTTCACGCCGGCTTTCTCGAGTTTAGTTTGCAGCGTCGAGGTAGTATGACCAGCCTCTGGTGTGCACGAAAAGACGCATGATAAACCTCGGCCGCCCGATGGTCTCGTCCAAGCATCCCGCTTGAACTTGGGTGCGTTGGGATCAAGGTCCTCGAGTGCGGTGACAATATCATTCTGGAGGGTGTCAACAAACGTTTCCACTCTTTTGCGCATCGGAATGGCCATCGCGCCGCGAACCTCTGCTGAGATGAGGATTGTAGTCACTGCAGGTTTTGGTTATCGCTCAGCGCTCAGACAGACGCGATTAGGTCACGTGCTCCTGGAAGAGAATATCTGGCTGCTTGTTGACTTGCACAGGAACTAAACACGCATTCTCGGTGCACACAGAAAACAGAACTTGGACAAGCTCTTAAAACGCTTTTTTTAGAATAGTACAATCATGGATGCACGTCTTCGGCGAGTGAACAAGGAAATCACAGGTCGGTGGCCTAGGCACGGTTATAAGGCACAGCTGACTCAGGTCTCGCTCAGACTGCAAGAACGACAGATCATCCAACATCACAATCGATCTTGTTGATAATTCGCCCTTCCATCTCAAAGGATCTTTTCCCGGGCCCAAAGATACGCCATATGAAGGTGGTACATTTGGGGTGGTAAGACGGCCTCCTCTTTTTGGTGACCCCCGATTCACAAAGCCCTGCCCTGCAGGATATCGTGATTCCCGAATCGTATCCATTCCAACCAGTCAAGATGAAGTTCATCACAAAGGTGTACCATCCAAACGTGTCTTCGGCGTCTGGCGCAATTTGTCTGGACATCCTGAAAGATGCCTGGTCACCCGTCCTCACACTCAAATCCACATTGATATCGCTGCAGTCGCTCTTGTGCTCTCCTGAACCGAACGATCCCCAGGATGCCGAGGTCGCCAAACACTACACGACAAGTAAGCAGAGCTTTGAGGATACCGCGAGGTATTGGACACAGGTCTATGCCGGGGGGTCTGGCTCACGAGGTAAACCGCCCGCGAAAGAATCGCAAAGAGACGATGTGGCGATTGCTGGCCTAGAAAAGGTACATGTAGACCAATTTGAGGGGCTCGGGTTTGAGCGATCAAAAGTCGTGCGTGTCCAACCGATGGGCGATTGTTGTCACTTAATCCCTCCATGGATAGATCGATGTCCTCCGCCGACTGAATTACCGTGGGGCTAATGTAACAAACATATCGGAAGATAAAGTCGTGGAAGAATTGTTGAAATGACACAAATGTCAGCATACCCTTCCATGTGAATCGACGTCTGTATCCCTGCACCATTATGTCGCTGTATGATACGTCTACCTTTCTCGGCACGCTCTCGGCCTATTCGGATCCCCTTATTCACCCGATCCTCGTGCCTTTCCCATGTGGAGGGGCGAGATCCGATCGCAAGGTGTCTGTCCTCGTGTGAGCCAACTGAATGGGAGTTCTATGATTCAGAAGCACGGAGAGGACTGAGAAAATACCTCCGGTCTGCCAACGGTCCCTGCCCCTGCTGACTTGCGCATGCGCACCTTGCTACCCGAGGTCCTCTCACGCGTCACGTGCGTACACTTTCCCGAAATGGTAAGTGGCTGATTTGGAAAGCGTAGTTGCAAACCGGGCAACCTATTCTCCAGATCTGAGCAATGGGGGGGTCACGAAGTGCCACTCGCCCTGGGGTGTGTGGGGGGTTTTGAACAAAAAAAACTTTGGCGAGGTCGTGACAGAATACAATCAGAATGAAAAAAAAAAAATGAGACAGGAAAGCGAAAAGATGTATCTTGCCTATCGTGAACGCCACCCCCTTCAAGGGAAACGTGGGGTAGAGGGTGCGAAAATAATTTGGTCGTTAGAAAGCTTAACGTTTCCCGGGGGGCGCACGCCCCCTGATAGTGCGATGGAAACAAAAAAAAACCTGCAAGCGAGTGAGGGGTGAGGCAGGCAAAAGAATAAAGTACAATGATAATCAAGTCGGTTGAGCGTCCCCAGGACAGGTGCATGAAATCATCCAAGAAGCAAGACCGACTGGGACACTCCATCCTACTATATTGGCTATGAACCAAGTCAATGCGTGACAAATTCGATTGAAAATGTTCACGCGAGTGATTTGGAATCATAGAACATAGCAGAAAGGGAGTGACACCAAGGGCCACTTCAAAGATGATCCCAGCAATTGCCCACAGGACAGACAAGAGAAAAAAGTTGAGGGGGGAAAATGGAAAAGTGAGTGAGTAGCAATATTTACTGTGAGGGGGGGGGGGTGCGAGAAAATTGGGTTGGAGAGAATCTGGACATCTCCACCATGGCTTCTTTTATACACTCGAACCGTTGCTGACTCGTTTTGTTTATTTCCATGTTGCGATGCTCACTTTTTCGAGAAACATGTGCCGTTCGACCGCATGCCGGCTCTTTTCTGTCACGTCACTTCCACAACGTGCTCAGGCAAGTATTGTGCCATCACCACCTGATAGCTACACCGATCGGGCATCCTGCAGGCGTGTCACAGAAGGAAAAAACGGGTGTGGATGGCCTACGAACGGTAACGTCAACGTTGAGTTTGTACGCACATCGATCAAGGTCCGACATTCACACCGCTCGCAGGAGGAAAAGCACAGCCGATAGCCTCATTGGCCTCTGGTCGCGGTAGTTCGTAAGCGTTTTCACACCAAGTCAAGAATTCCAGGGACACAGACTCGTTTTACGCTAGTACTTGTTTGCCGGGTATGACAGCATCCCGAGCGATAGCTGTAACTGCTGTGGTACATCTGTGCTTCTATCTCACGGGGATCAACGCGTGTAATCCACATCGCTGGTAACGCACTTGAAACAGCCGGCAGGACCATATCCAGCTATAGCGCGTTGTCGTTGAGAAGCGTCCCCCTCATCCGACGGATGCTGGTGGCCGCACATTCACCACTAAATTGAGCGTCTGACGTCCATCGCACACTCGGACCGTGCTGTGGAGATGAGGCAGTGTATTAAAGCTGAATCAATCAAAGATGATGATGAATGCCAGAGCACTTTCTCCGCAACTATGCTCACATGATGCTTCGGTAGAGGAGTGGCGCTTGCCAACCGGATCGTATTGGTGACACGACGCTCCACCCACGCTTGTGAATCCGCGGGAGGAATATACTGTGCGCCTTTTCAATTTACTATCCATGGCATCCCAGAGACGCATGTATGTCATGTAGATTGATTCATGTGGTACGCCTGCCACACTCTTAGACTGCAAAATTGAGAGTTGACCGAAGCCCTGAGACCACGATGCAGACTTGTCAGGTATCCATATTATTCGCGTAGATTGCTTGGGTACAGGGCAAAGGCATGACAGACAATCGATCTTCCGAATTTACCTGCGTGTTTTCGCTGTCAGTTCGCGAGAAGAAAAATAATTTAATTTGGATAGAGATCAACACATTTCTGACCACCTATGTCACGTCACGCTTCAAAGGCAAAGAGTCACCGCCTGAAGGTGGGGCTGCACGCTGGCCCTTTGCCTCGTGATTGCCTAGCTTCATCTCCATACGGGTATACTCCACCATGAATGTGACTCCGATTGGGACAAAACCGCGTTTTTCATACCATTGGCGTTCCGACTTGCCGCACCAACAAGGTTCCGTATATTGCAGCGAGCTTGTTCCAACCTGGAACTCCGGGTGGCAGTCAAACTTCCTGAACCATCTCGATGTCCCGAAGTGGTCGCCTTTGATTGGTGTGATCACCGTCACTAATAGTTCCGGTGACAGATAGGATGGTCTCGAAAAAAAAAAACCCAGAGATAAGGGCGACAGGGCGTTGGAACGCACCGGAATGGTGTATCTATATTTATTCTCGTCAATCAAGCGATTTGTCAAGCCACAGGACCAATTGACGCAACTGGTCAGTCAAGTTTACCGTGATCGGCCTAATTCACTAAGAACACGTGATTGGCATTTAGTAGGTTGGTAGTCATTAATTGCTAAGAGCTTACTCTCTGGCACCCTCGCGTTGTGTTTCATTGGTTCGCTTCGTCTTCGGTCAGAGTCTTTGTTATACTGTAGCCGAACAACTAGAGTTACACCAAATTCGCCTCCGACGCTCCGTGGCTGTTGGTGCGGGCTAAGTAAACCAGATTTGTTGAGCCCCATCGTTCGGTTACTTACAAAGTCAGCCCCCAGCTGTACTGACCCACCCACGCTATTTGTCGTTACGACTAAGCGAATGTGAGGTGATTGCTACCTCTTTCAGTCTGGGAGTAGTGGCTCACACTCCGAAGGTATAGAATCTAGTAACACTATTTGATCCGCTTTTTTTGCACTGGTTCTGATGGGTATCGCCTTGTGGTGCAAAAGCCGTCGACACCCATTACGTGAAATCTCGATTCTGCGTTCGAAATGTCACCTAGGGTATCCGTTGCGGGTACTAGTGTCCACATACTTACGTTGCTGTTTTTGGCGCAGTCCTCATTTCTTCCCTTTTTTTGTCTCCCACATCCACCTGCTCTCGTTCCAATCGGCATTGCGTTAATTGTGGCTGTCATTCCCGAAATCTTGATCGGTTCGCATTTTTTTTTCGAGATGAAAAATCGCCTTAACCAGTATCGGCGCAGATTTCCAAATCGACAGGCAACCCAAAAAAATTAATATTGGCGTCCACACGAACTCAAACCCTGGGTTGGCGCCTTGCGATACGGTGAGCCCCCTGCCCGTATGAAACACTTGTCGGCAAAAACAGGCTGTCTTACAGGCTGTATCCATCGGTCCGGTCCTGGTCAGAAGCTTCCACGGCCGAGTGTACTACAATTGTCCTGAGGGGCATCTGCTAAGCGAGATTGACTAGTGGCTTCTCCTCGCTGTGTCACTCTTTTGTCGGCTGTTCAAGACCGCACGCCTTTCGTGCACTACGGCAGCGGGTGGCATATCAGATAGGCGAAGTGTTAGCTTCGTCTTAATGCTCCAGCAGTCCCTCAGTATCAAGCGACGTGAATTCATGGAATGGAGAATACTCGGGACTATTTCCTGGCGGTTGGCCGCTTGGTGGGTGCTCTCATTCCTGACCATAGAGTAAATATCATATCATGTCACGCCGTGGTACGCAGCAACCCAACGTCCTATTGATCGGAATACCCGCGCCGAAGGTTCGCTCCAGGAATGCTGTTTCACCCCAAAGGTATTATTTTCGCGCTGCTACCCCATATGCGAGAGCGTCATCCCACTGATGCCTCCCACTTTAGGTGCCAGCGCTGTGGGACATGAATTCTCATTAACCCGGACGGATCATTTAGAGCGTATCAACGTTTCAAATCCACCGATGCTGCGTTGACTGTCCCAATCCATCTTTGTCACGGCGTTTTGTTTGCGGTGCAATATTGGCAATGGGTCATCTTTAATTCGATGCGTCCGGCAGAGTGCCCATGCGGGAGCCTATCCCCTCCAGATAAGCCTTCCCTGTGTCCACTTTTATGGTTGACTCTCTGATCCGTCGTCTGTGGCATCAATTGCGCAGACTGCACTTATGCGTCAATATCAGATCCTGCCTCAGGGCGTGTCATGAATCTATAACGAGGTTTCAAAATACATGGGGATACCCCTCGCCACCATACGATACCGCTAGAGGTGAGGCGAACCATTCCGTACGCCCTTTTCGAGCCACCTTCCATTTTTCTCTCCTAGCTGGGATTCATCTATCAAAGGTCGCAGGTGTCGAAGCGTCCTCTCTCTTCCGCGTGTATCCACCAGCCTTGCGCACCTTCAAACATAGCCAGACTAGCGGCCTCTCTGGAAATGAGGCCCGCGCAACAGCACCACCACGAGTCGCAAAGCACACAACAGCGAGGCGCCTGCCTGCCAACCACAACTGACGGACACGTCCTCCCCCAACCAACGCCCCCCCACGGCCCGCCTTCGCCCAACCGATGACTACATTTCCTAGACGCATAGCCCGTTGCCATCCTACGCACGTGCGTACTTACTGACAACATGAGGGCTGTGTTCAGATACGCACGTGCGGCCGTGGAGATGCTGTGGGGTGGTCACCCATGCTTGTGGTTTGATCCACCGTTGAGATCAAGATATGCCTTGAGACTTTGGAGGACGATGGGCATCGTTGGATTTGACGAGCCGCATGTAGACCACCACGACCGCAGACACATCACAACCTCCCCTCCCCCCAGCAGCAGCCCGGACGATTTGGAATGCCATGAGGGATAGTTCGGTCGGTCTGAGGATAGTACATTCACTGATCGTCCGGTCCGGACAAGTCCGAAGAGACTGATGTATTGGTGTTCTGAACGCCACTGAGTCACGTGAGATATATAGAGCATCGGGACAGGGATTCTGTGACGGCGTGTTTCCCCTGCAGCAAGTAGGATGGAAGAGGGTTTGATGGGTTCGAGTCAGCAGGGAGAAAAGTGGGTCACTTCATTCTGTGGGACAGAGAGCAGGAATCATTTGATAAGTCAAGCCAGGAACCCCAGACGTCGTCGATGTTGGACGTGAGCGGGTCACGCGCAAGGGAATCAAATTAGAGGCCAAAGCGTGGAGGAAGCACCAATCTGGTAGTCTGTGGTGCTTCTACTGCCTCCGCTGGCCGTCGTCAGGTACCGGTTCTGCCACCTGGCCTTTCGTCCCTTGCTGCCACAATGCTCGCCCAGGAGAGGGAGCTAAAGTGGACATGAAAGGTCGAACCGAGAAACTTGACGAGCAAGAAATCGCGGCACGGCGAAAAAGACAAGTGGGCTTGTCTTCATCAAGTACACTATCGAGCAGCGACCACATGGGCCTGATGAAATTTCACACCTAGAGGTTGGGTCGAGTCGAGCGAAGCAGAGAGGACGTCGGAGAACGTGGCTAAACGCTGTCATTACATCCTTAAAGGCATGTCGAGCACTATCATACGCACTGTAAATAGTCGAGCACACGCCGGAGGGGGCCTGCCTTACCTCGACTCTAGTAGCAGGAGGGAAAATGCATGCGATGGTACCCCACCGAAGGATACGCTGCGAATGTACAGTGGATACTACCCCCCTGTTAGGCCAAGATGATTCGAGCTCGCGGTGTATCAAGGGGATGATGGATGAAATTCCCAGTGTCTCTATCACCATCCCGTCACGAGATTGGTAGGGGCTAAACAAAAAGGCGACGGGGAAGTCGTTCCCCAAGTATACTCTGACGAGGAAGCGGAATTTGTCTGCACCGCATTCTCGAAAATTTGCTGTAAAAGTAATCGATGACCCGCTTCATCACCGCGTTCATCAAGGGCGCCCATGGATGATGATGATGCCAAGATACCCGCTCTGTTTAACAGTGAACTTTGTCACTTTCTCCAAGAGGCGACGTCGACACATACACTTCTCGACCCTACTTGCGGCCCGATGTTGAGGGCCGAGGCAGGGGAGGTCGTGCGCAGTAGTGCCTGAAAATGGTTTTGCGAGTTCCGCTTCGCAACGTTAATGCCCGAGAAGCGACATAACAAGTCCAGTTTCCTTCGCCCGTCGTACGGTGGCATCTTCGTGGCGTCGCAGGTAAACCACCGTCAGGTGGCGTGTGCTCCGTTTCCTCGTCACTAATGACGCTCAGTGCACCGTAACTTGACATAAAGAAAAGGAAAGTACAAACAAAGATAGGTTTTCATGACTCTAAGGTTCCTGGTCCCGTTTTCCTTGTTTTGCTGCGTCAGGCGCCGATACAAAACTAGGTGTGGAGTTGTCCCGGATTTTGTGCCCGGATTTGAGTGCCGAGGGCGATATCTAAAATAAAAGCTGACTCGCATAAAATGGGGCGAAGGAGAGGCTCTCTTGGGGGTAATTCACTGTGCCATTCGTGACGCCGTTCAGCATTACTACCAGGGCTCTGGAAATCCATGAAGGATACACATACATGGTTGAATCGGTTGTTTGCGCTTAACAGTGATGCGAACTAGCCAACATAGGGTGTGTTGAGTGGGTCCCAACCCGTGCCGCAGCGGGCCGCCACGTTAGTCACGTGAGGGAATACTGTAGCTCACTCAAATCCACTGGTCTGCTGATGCCATTCCTGAAGCCTTCGAAAAAGCCCCTTTTAAGGAGGGTACTCTCGACAAGCGGCTAATTAATTGGCTTTTAGCGGAGGGCTACGCCTGTGTTTGGATAAACTAAAGGGTATGACGGACATCCTCAAGCCTGAAATTGATCGCGCCAGCCTATGCATCTGAGACATGTTAACGAGAAACTGACTGGAGCAATGGACGTCTTCGAGAGGAATAAATCAGATTTTCATTTCTTGGTCACTCCAGACGTTTGGTGAGTTTGTTAGTAGCTGTCTGTTGCAGTGTTTGTCCCCAGAGTCTCTGCTCCCCATATCTACCTATCCGGTCCGTTCCAGGGGGATCACTACTCAGTGGCATATCCGATAGAAGCAAGGCAATTCATCTGCTTTTTGTAGATCATTCTATGACTCCTTACTCAACAGGGCTATATATAGTGGTTGAGCTTTTACGTCTAAATTTTACCTTACTAGTGCCTATCTCTTGAATAAGCATTGCTTACTGTTATCCAAGCCAGGCCCAAGCTCAATATTTGAAGTCTTGACCTGATCAGGTGAAAAGAGAGATTCTTTCCAATCTGTTTTTACCATAGATGCACTGCTTTCGGATCCTTCTAGGGCTAGGGTCACAATATCTTGGTCCTAGTTACCCATCTTCGTCAGCGCCCTCTATTTATCATCATGTTTCAACCCCACCTCGCCCAATTGCTTAGGATGTCACAGATATCGACAGCATGCAGGATGGGGGGGAGAAGGAGAAGAGGCTAATGGCTCCGGGCCACTAGGGAAAGAAATTCTTGTAGAAGCGTACTACTTCATCCAACAATTCGTCGGCATCTCACAAGTGGTGCATCCAATATTGGGACGCACATGACAGGTAGGGAGGGATCTCCTTTTTGACCCAATTAGCCAGGTCAGGGACAGCAGCATTTCGTACTCGGGCGTCCTCGAAATCACAAATGTTGAACCTGAGCTTGCCCTGCATGCAAGAAAGTAATGCACCTCCGAGTGGCGGGGGAAAGCATGGACGTGGAAAGTCGATCTACGAGTCACGTCGAGCAGGAAGTCGCGGAAATAGGTATGGACGGGGCGAATTGGCTTGTCTCTATCGAATACACCATCGAGGAGCGACTTTATCGGCTTGATGATATAACCAACACCCAGAGGTCGCTTCGAGACGAACGAAGCAGAGAGGGAGTTCAAATAGAGTGGTTCATGGAGCGCAAATAGGACGGATATTACGTCCCGAAAGGATTGTCGAGCCTGATCGGACGCGAACAGATGAGCTAGTAAAGCTTATTCAAGGGCTTAATGGAACCACTAGCGTCGTTCCTCAAAAGTAAATTGAATTGATTGTAGGGGTTGAGCCCGACAGTATGAATGAACTTGCAAACAGTGGCAGCCCACTGAAAGAGATGTTTGCGAACAGCTAATGAGTAGCCGGCACCACTCCCCGCCAGGCCAGGACGCTTCAAGTTCACGATACCGATCTAGGGTATCATGTTAGAAGCTCTCAATATCTCTGTCGACGGTCTTCTAGTCTATAGCCCATTTGTTTATGAGCCAAGGAGGGACTGAGCGGGAATGCGTTAAGGATGTTTCTCTCCAAGCGAGCCGTAATTAGGAAGCGAAGTTTGTCGGCAATCACTTGTTTAATTGCCTACAATAGCGATCGACGACCCTTTTGGTCACCGCTTTCGTTAAGAGCATCGATGACAATGACGAAAGGCCCGATGGTGTCGGGATGCTTGCTAGGTTCAAGGATGAACATTTCCATCTGCTCCACAGGCGATGTCAACTTTCGCAGCGCTCGACTACCTTCAACGACACTCCAAATGGCGAACTGATACTGAGGATCTGGTTCGGAGAGGTCGCACGCAACGGTGTTTAAGGGTTTTCGCGGGTTCCGCTCCGCAAGGACACTGCTCGGGAAGTAATATGACGAGTCCAATCTCTTTTCCCTCCCCCGTCGTACAGTCGGGCGATTGAGTGTGCCACCGTAGACTTGCCCGATCCTGCGACACCAGTGAGGGGGCACATTCAAGGTGCATCTTCGGCAGGATCGTTCAGGACGTCACGGAGCTCTCGAATGAATAATTCGTGTGCCCCGGTAGGCACCCCTTCTCTTGCATATCATCATACGAACGACGGTGATCTCTGTCTGGAGTGCAACATCACTCAGGAAGGAAGCTGAGTTCTTAAAACTTGTTCTGATAAACGATGATCCTCCAATCGATATTAGAGAATGCGTATTTCGCAGTCCGGATCCCTAGACACCCCAGGAGGATAAGCTCCGGTCCACATGGCACGAGAGGCAGACTGACCAAAGTTCAGTTGCTTGGCATACTTGGTGACGAAGTAGCCACGCTCCGTCACCTGCTAGAATAAAAGGATGATTGTTTCTTGATACTCCTTGATTTTCTTCAACGGCTCAGCCTCGTAAAGATGTCGTTCATCGTGCCTGCCAAGCGAATGATGGCTTCGTCGCGATTGCTTCAGTTTATGAGCACCTGTACGGATTACCGTTTGCGATCAACGATAGGACGAACAGTGAGGGACAGACAAACCTCGTTCGCGGCCGACATAACAGACCAGTCCAGCGACGCATGCGGATGAACCTGTCCCACCTTCAGACAAGGAAAAAAATAGAGAGGACGAGTACCACATACTACTGCGAAGCCCGTCACAATTTCGTCAAACAACTTCAACCTCTTCGATAGGATGCCCCATGTAGTCTCAAAAGTTGCACGGCGCCAGTGTCGAACACCGTGGTGAGGACGCCAATGGGTGTGAGTGGGGAAACCAAGTGGACCAGTCGTCTCTGCCACCTGTACCGATGGTGTGGGTGGGCAGCTTGAAGTTCAGTAGCACCAGTGCCCCCCTCATGGTTGGGTAGCGAACGCAAACTCGATCGCGAGACCGGTAAGATCAGACGCATGGGATGTGTGACGTTCTTCGAACACTTTTATCACAGGGATCACATCAGCAGAACACAACACACATGGATTATTCGTACCCCCATCGTTCATTTTTTCCGTTATCTAGCTGATCGTGTAAGGGAATGTTCGTCTTGCCTCCAAAACACGGTGTTTCTTGCCAACATGAACAAGTAGCGCAGATATATCATCCCCATCACGGACAAATTTCAGTTTCCCGGAGTAAAACCAAAGACAGGTACGAACAAAAACGATGTTTCATTCCAATATGCAGCCGGAATGTTGGTGCGCTGGGACTGATGTTCGAGTTCGATGTCTAGAGAAGAAAATTCGGCTCAGTCGCAATGTATAAAACCTAGCACAGCAGTACTTATCATGATGTGATGACCTCTCAATCACCACTCCAAGTAAACTGTGAAGAAACACATACACATACACTACTGTGTCTGGCTTCTGGATAGCCTAGCAAGGGAAAGTCTACTGCCCCAAAGTCTTATTATTCCGCCCATCTCGGACGCCTAGATTCATACGGATTACTCCGCTGATAACAAACATCATCAAGTGTCCAGCTTGTTTCCACTTTTTAGTTGCTCATTCAAGTTTCCAGAATACAGTACACATGGGACAAATAACGAGAATTGTGTGGAATAGTACGTGTCCTGTGAGGTGATCTTGGATATGATTGACCGACAATGCCACTTCAATTTGAACAGTCAGCATCACAAGGTAGGTCATACGTGCGATACGACAGACTGCTCGCACCAACTTTGGACATGAACCTGTGACTGCCAACCATCATCTCTACTTGGAACCGAAAAACTCCGAAATGCATAGATTTGTGGTTGAATCGTCCTGGTTTCGAACGTCAACATCCGCGGTGCGTACAAAGTACAATTTTTACAGAGGTATGTAGGTATGTGCGAGAGCAGGACGAGCAACAGTTTATCTCCCCCTACTCAGTGATGGCGCAAACAGCGCCCTGTGATTATATACCCAGACGTGCACCAACCAAGGGTGTCATGTCAAAGAAAATAGGTTTCGCATGACTTCATGGGTGCCTTCCCATGCACCAACGTCGTTGTGGGATCCTGTCAGGGTCTTCAACAGCACAATCGTCTCGCCAGACGAAGCAAAGGTATCCATGACCCCAAAGTGCGGCATATCCGTCCTGGTCAGTAATCGGTTGCGTGCCTCCAGCTTGACTGTCGTTTGCTTCCGGAATGTGCTCCATTGATCCTGTGTCCATGCCCCTGGGTCGCGAGGAAGCGGGTCCACGGAGGGCAAATAAGGATCTAAAAGTGCATCAAAGAGGGCGTCGGAATGTGTGTGAGAAATATCTCCGTCATCTTCCGCGTGCGCTATCAACACGGGTACTCGGACCCTCTGTGACGCACGTGTGATTGTCGGATCCATTTAAAAGGGTGAGAACTTACGGAAATGATAGACAACGTGTCGAACTTGTGCTGAAGAAAGGTCTTGTATAACTCTGCAAATAAGCTTTGTTCAATACTGAACCTGTCCTGGACGCTTGTGCGCTCACCTGCAGCGTGGGGTATCATGGTCAATGGAAGGAGGACCGGGAAAAAGCCAAATATGCTGTATGTATCTACCAGGGTATGCATAGACGTGAATGGGGCCATTAGCACGAGCCCTCTAAATCGGGTTGTTTCTTCGGAAAGGGACACTGCAAGGGACGACGCGACCGCAGTGCCAAGACTGTGGCCAACAATGAGGATGTCCTCTGGCGTCGCGCCATTGGAGATGAGCCAGTCAAAGGCAGCACGTGCGTCCGTGGCCAGACCACGTTGGCTCGGAGACCCTTCGCTGTCACCATACCCGCGATAATCAATGGCTAACACGTTCGTCTGAAGTCTGGATGTGAAGCCGGTATAATATTGGACACGCCCGTACGCTGCACGCGTGCCAGCGTTCCCATGCAAGAATAGCATCGTCGGACGCGAACGGATCGCGTCCGCGAGATGGAGCTCCGCAGCGAACGACGGTGGCGGGAAGGGCAGCGAGTGGTAGTAGGCATCAGATAACATGAACCAAGCACCGATCGTGTGGTTGTCCGGGGTGTTGATTTTGAAGTTGAACGTCTTTCCCGCTGTGTCGGGTCAGCGGTGGAGCACCCGAGCGCGACGGAGGACGTACGTGCTAAGCCGTACAACTCTGGTGCATCGAAGCGTGCGTTCCATGGCACACTCAGCGCGTTCATGTAGATGAGGCTTTTGACGGCGAGACGATTGTGAGTGACCCTGCTGATCCATGAGAAATGTCGGACCTGCTCACTGTGATTGAATGAATGGGACCGCCAGGAGTAACACGACAAGGACGTAGACACCACCCAAGACGGCGAAGAAAGTCCTCGCGCGCGCGAGTAAGCCTGGCTTGACGACGTCTGGTTGGCCGGAGGAGGGCATGACAGAGCAAGGGAGGGAATCAGAAGGGAGGGCTGGCAGATATGTTTGCCGATATTTATGCGCGTCCGGACATGGCACTCACGAAGAGCACCTCGAATTTAGACCACAGCTTGTTGCCACAGCTTGTTGACGGACGTTCAGAAAGCCACTCACACGACCTGCCATTCACTGGCTGGCATTGGCCCATCGGACCCGGCTACTACAAGTGCGTTTCTCATGCTCTGGTGGCGTGCAATTTCATGTCACACGACCCGCAATGTAAAGCTCACTCCTCCTAGCTTTTTATATACCATTCACTCGCACGCCTCCTTGCGCTCGCCGGTCGTTATCACGATAAGAGTGGCGTCCTGACTATGTCCTTTGTCCGTGTGGCTTTCTCGGTACGAATGAATACATGTACCCGCGTGTGTACTCATCCTCGATGCCAGATATAGCTTGTTCGGTTCGGTCCATGTCTCCCTAGTGAGCAACACGATCGGCCGACAGTGGCACAGGAACATGTCATTCCGACCACCGCGGCGTTCTTCAGGGAACTCCCACCCTCTTCCTGTAACATACACGCGTTCTAGCAGTCAAGGAACAGTGAACAGCCGTCCAGTGGCGCGCACATGTGTTAATGTTTGCTGCTCCGGCCCATGTTGTGATGTGCACTTGATGTGAACTCACGAATTGCGTACATCACCCTCCTGCTTTTGGTTGGCATGGGAGTCGAACCCAAAAAGTCTCTTGTTTCTATTTTGTATGTAACCCTGTCAACAGACTGGACCACAGCGGAGGAGTGGCAAATGTCTAAGCACAAGGACAGGCTAACCCTAATGGCCAGCATCGTAACGCGACTCACGCTCGTCGTTGAAGAGCTGGATGAAAGATGCGCCAAGACGAGTTCAAGGTTCAAATATGCACCTTTGGGGAACAACATGCGCCCCCAATTCAAACCCATGATACCCCTTGTACCCCGTTCAAACTCCCTTGGTAACCCTGTGGACCTGACTCACCTTTCGGCGCTGCGACCGATGGTGGCCAAACCCCCAATTCATGCCTTGGTACGCCCTGCGACCGGCTCAACCTCTCAATGATATCCCGGATTCCCACGTTCTACATTCAATCTGACAGTCAACCGAACCACCGAAAACCCATTTAGATGCACCATTCCGATGAAACGAAACACGAAGAAGAGCGCAGATCCACCTCATTCGTAATCTTACACTACCCACCAATATCTTCTTATCTCCATCTTGCTGTGAACGCATTGTCATGTGGTGCTCACTGGTCCAGGCACCAGACGAACCTGAGTGTTACATCAGCATCACCCCAGATCAACGAGCAAAATGGGAACGCACGGACCTCCCGGGGTCTCGTCCTCGTTCCATTGAATCAGTCCAGAGGTCGCCACTGGAAGAACCATCAGCACCCACCCACCCTTCTCTTCCTCTTACACGGAATGGGCCATGCTCACCCGTAAGTGACCTCGTCTTCGCTAATATACTATAGGGGATGAAAACGATTGAGCACGATGATCCGGCGTGGAGTGTGATCGTGTGATCACCTACCGCGACGTTATCCACCCATGCAGAGACACCAGCACAGATCCCCGACGCCGATGTGCTTGTTGGTGACATTGCTGGCGTTGTCGTCGTCGCCGTAGTTGTAGGCCTTGCAGTTTGCGTTGATGCCGAAGGGTTCGAGACAGGCCATGTGCTCCCTCGGACGGTCGTGATCCACGCCGACGTCGCATCAGGATACTGCCCACCCACCGAGGTTGAATCTCTAGCATCGGATAGAAAGCAGTATGAAGCACCTGCCACACCATCACCTCGGCATCTAACATAAACCCCCGCATCAGTGTGAACGACCTTCGTTGCGGTACGTGCGAATGAACGACTTACCCCATCCCTTTGCGGCGGCCTCTGCGACGCACGTTGAGAACGTTGACCGATCTATGTAGCCGTTACTGGCGTCCGCACCGGTCCCCGGTTTACCAATCACTAGTTTGTCGAGAGAGATGCCGTTGGCGGCGATCTGGAACAACGCGGACTCGGGCCAGGTCGACGAAGAGTTCGTCAGCAGGCCCGCACACGTAGTATATTCCGTAGCGCACTCTGCGATCGCGCGAAAGAGGAGTCAACACAACAAATGTCAGACCGCCAAATATGACCACGAACGATTGTAGGACTGTGAACCGGGTTGGTACTGATGAAACGATAGATACAAATCGCTGGACGTACTTGGACGTTGTACCTGGAAATGTGATCAGCCACACCCACAGAACATGGAATTGGCGTTGACGCACCCAGTCGATCAACGAACCCACGCTTCGGTGCACCACAAGGTACCCGCCTCCAGTCCACACCCTTGGAGAGAATCTTCAAGCAAGTTATTTAGATCATTTGCCTACACAATCGATCGCGCCTTACCATGGGGCAACGGCTACGGTGCACGTTACGTGACCATTCATCAACTAGGTCCATGATAGACACAGCTTACGCGCACGACTGAGGATATAGTCCCCCTGGGGAAGCTGCGTGCGGAGTTGCCGAGTGAAGTTGGCGAGCCACGTCTCGGCAGAGCCCCCTCCGCTATCGGGCGCCGTAAGGTCCTACGGTTGCTCTCGGTCACTTCCACATCGCCAGCCAAGCAAAAAAGAAAGAAAAAAAGGGGGGGAGAGTACCTCGTAATCGACGTCGATCCCCCGAAGCCCGTACCGCTTCACCCAAGCAGCCATCGTGTTCGCCGCCGTCACTGCGTCAAGCCCAGACGACGTCGGTGTCTCGGTAGACCCAAAGGCAGAGACGATGCCAGCGGCGTCGTACTCGGACAGGTAGACAGATCGCTCGCTCGCCTTCAGCTCCTCCCAATTCTGCGCCTGGCCGACGGAACCGGAAGCTATCAAGAAAGTGAGGGAACTAGAAAATCGTGAGTGGGATCATAGGCATCAGCCTGACAAAGCGCTTGCAAGACATCGAAGCCCTCGTAGGTGGGTGAGTATGAGTAGCTGAGAGGAAGCCGTCATGGGGTGTGCTTACCTGTAGATCTGATGCGGGAGGAAATGGGTTGATCCATTTGTCGTTATAGGCCACAAAGTGCGGCGCGACTGGTGTCGACTTTTTCAACAAATTACGAGCTGGGGGACTAAGGAGTCGAAGCTTTTCCGTCAACGGAATAGCCTGCGAAAATCTAAACAGTGAAAAAAAGACCAAGGATGCGGTCAATACAGAGAGGAGAACCATGCTCATGGAGATGAGTATAAAGTAAAGGGTGCAAAGGAGCTGCGAGAGTAATCGTTCATCCCCACAATTAAATACCTCACATTGATCAGTACGACCCCATGGAAAGCAGGGTCGATGAAAAGATAAAATATGGCACCGTGTCACAAGACCGCCGAAATCGCTGCTATCGAGGTGAGCGGATGAAGGTGTTGCAGTCCTAGAGGCAGCTTGTCAGGCAGCTCGGGTTAGAGGTCGGCCACAACCATGTTGATGCCATATGGCATAAATGAGGTGGGAACCGACACGGAGTGCAAAGTGTCCCTTCATCGGGGTCATTCTGGGGAAGGACTTGAAAGCATCCACATGAAATGGTCCAGTGAACAAGTGGTACAACCGGGGCATGGGCTAAATTAGGACTGATGAGGAAATGAAAATATAGCCAGCTCTAGTGTGGGCTGTCTTCCGTTCACTGACGTGACGCCAGACTGCAATAAGTGAGAAACACCAAGAAGGGGAAGTTTGATCTGGTCCCTAGAGCTTCTGCCACGTTCCGGTGAGTCAACAGATGAGTCACGCGGTATAAATAACGCCGCGACTGAGGCTCGACCAGATAAAGACCACTGTATCCTTAATGCATTGCGCATTGGTAAATCATAGAGCAAATCCGCGACCGAGATCATGCGGTAGCGTGAGCAGCATATGTACACAGATATGTACGCATGATACCGAAGTCACCTGACGAGGTGAACTTGGAAGTCTGATGCAAGTGATAGGACAAGTGACCGACCTGTGGCCCATTTCAATACAGGCTAGGAAGACCGAGCTTTGCGCTGAGAAGAAACAGCCGCTCTTTGAGTTTGGCAACGTCCTCTAACGTCGTCCCCCCTTTCGTCCCTGCCAGTGACTGCACGCTCTCGATGTTGGGTGGATCGTTGGGATCAATGTGCTCCTTGGCATGTTGTTCCGCATCGAGATCGCGTGGTGCGATATCAGAAAATTGTATGGTTGATACCATAGAAGATATGCTACGAAGTTCCTCCAGCTGCGGTGAGTCCGGTTTCTGGGATTTCAAGAAAGCCCCAATGGCAGCGACTGCTCCGCGTAAGTTGCCAAGTTCTCGACCAAGTGGTACGCCTACATCTGCGAAACCGGCGTCAAACCCTGTTTGCAAAAAGGCTTCTTTGCCTGCAATGATGCCTTCTCGATACCCAGACTGTGATCTAAAATGAGCATCAGCGACCAGAGAGCGACTGCAACTTACATTGGTGAACTCCGAGGTTATTTTGGTCCATTCGGCTTCTTGGATATGATCCACCAGTGGATCTTCATCCCATGGTGAATCGGTGTCCATGACGGTTGAGAGTTCAGAGTTATTGGCCGACTTTGGTCAATTGACACCCGCTAATGATCTCCCCGACCACCATGCGCGCCCGCATGACTGGCTATATCAATGGACTGCAAGAGACCATCGTTTCCAAACTTGAGACGTACGGTTCTGGACAAAAGTTCAGGCGCGAGTCATGGTCCAGGGACGAGGGCGGAGGCGGTCTGTCCTACACATTCCCGCCATTGAACGTATCACCGTCCATCGTCAGTACGTCCTCGCCTTCTTTACCCTCGCAGCACCCCCGGAACGGTCCGCAGATCATCCAATAGAGAAAGCTGGCGTCAATACATCCACCATCCATGGCGTCCTTTCCCCAGCTGCCGTGAAGCAGATGAGCACCGCGCACGCAGCCCTCAAGAACATCGATAAAAGTCTCTTCTTCTTCGCAACCGGGCTCAGCCTCGTCCTCCATCCTCGTCACCCCCGCGTCCCAAGCGTGCACGCCAACTACCGCTACTTTGAAGTCCTCGACAGTCCCCTTTCCCCTCACCGTCCGCATGACCCAACGACATCCGATCCAACAGACAACGACAACGACGGCGACGACTCGGATTCGGAACCCACCGTCCTCGCATGGTGGTTTGGCGCCATCACCGACATGACACCCTCCTACGTCAACGAGACCGACTTTCGTCACTTCCATACAACCCTCAAAACCGCCTGCGACACCTGGAGTGACGCCGATCAGACCTCCATCTCCATCTACCCACCCCTGAAGAAATCCTGCGACGACTATCTCTTCATCCCGCACAGACACGAACACCGGGGCGTCGGCGGCATCCGATTCGACGACATGGATTCCGACGCGATGCGTGCCTTGCTCGGCGTGCCATCGGAGACGTCGATGACGCGTTTGAGCGACCGCGAGTCTTTGTTTGCGCTCGTCAAGTCGCTCGGGGATAGCTTTTTGCCGAGTTTTATAGGCATTTTGGAGAGGCATATCGGCGAGCCTGTTGCGCCGTCGGAAAAGCGGTGGCAGCTCCTTCGCCGTGGCCGTTCCGTGGAATTTACCCTCGCCATCGAAAGGGGGACAAAGTTCGGGCTTGTCGCGCCAGGGGTAAACGTCGAGAATGTCTTGATGACGATGCCCCCGGAGGCGAGGTGGGAGTATTGTACTGAACTCGGTGTGGAGGATCAAGACACGAAAGAAGCAAAAATGGTGAAGATACTCAAGAAACCGAGGAATTGGGTTGACTAGGGACAACAGCCACATCCTATGGTCAGATTTGTATATTAGTCCTACGACGGCATGTATATGTCTCTTGGTCGCACAGCTACTCTCGGCGATCATCACTCCTTTGGGTAACAGCAGCCCAACAGAAATGCCCACAACCGGCTGCACAGGGATGTCCTGCTATACTCCTCTCTCCCGTGCTCTCACTCGCCCTGGATCGACCTTCCTCCCCGTCCTTCTCGCCATCCTGCTCTCTCTGCATCTGTCGCCCCCGTGCGACCACAGGCGCGGGAAGCCCAACCATCGGGCGATCCATATAGAACCGCCTATAACACTCCTGGTGACCTCCGTGCGAGCACACCGAACACCGGAAGAGCAATGTGCGGACAGGAAGATGACTTTTTAATCAATCCCAGCACACATCAACACACTCGTTGCTCTTCCATCAAAGTAATACGCACCATATCGAACATTTCGCCACGGCCTCTTTGCACGTTGCACACACCGCATACGTCGCTTTCATAAAAGGGTTCCTCGAACGAATAGCAACGATTGGTTTCCGACACTTTCGGCATGCGGTATACACGACAGTTTCCAGCTGTCGGGTATCCGTGAGAAAGGGAAAAAGTAAAATTGGTTAAATGGAACGCACCCTAGTAGTTCTCTCCACCTCCTCTATCCTGCAATACTTGCGTAGGTACGCCGCACACGCGTGAAGTCGATGTCGCATCAACATATCTGACACGACTGGCTGAGGTGCTTGTTCAACAGCTTGAACATTGCTCACTCACCAATATAGGCCTCGATAAACTGGGTCGTTCGACCGAGACTTAGCTTGAGCTCGTCGGGAGCAACCAGTGCGAGCATTCCACACATCTGGACATCACCCTGTACACCATATGTCTCGTTCAGCGCCACGTTGCTCCTGAATAAAAAGGAACACCAAACCTCGTCCGCATACTCCTCCAGGGCCTCTCGCAACGCGCGCCAACCCAACTCTCGTATCTGACACTCCTCTTCCACAACCATAACTCTCCGTCTATGACTCATCTCCGTCCAACTTGCAGGCTCCTTTTCCCCCACGTCATGATTGATCGTGTCCTCTGGTATTGTCTCGCTCTCCTGTTCCCGTATTGATACAGCAATGACTGTCTCCACACTGCTCGCGCTTCCCGCACTCAGGATCGCCACATGGGGATACTTTGGCGAACCCAATGGTGGCACACTGCGCGACGCCCGCGGAGGCGACAGCAACCCTGGGGTCAGCGACGCCACCGTCGAGCTTCGACTCCGGCTCTTTGACTTGAACCGCCTCGCATTCGAGTTCTTCCTCGACCTAGTCCGTGGCTTGGCCATCACCACGCGATGCCGCCCACCGCCCTCCGAGTTGTCGCTCCGCTCGTCGTCCGTGTCCGTCGACACCGGAGAAGGACTCGCTTCCTCATCCTCGACACGGCCCAGAATCGACGCGGATCTACGCATCGGGCGTACCTCGTCTTCATCTTCTGTCCAGTGCTGCTGCCCCGCAAGACGCGACAGCGGACTGGGATGCGCAGGACCCGGCCGTCCCGCGCTCATGCTCCGCGCCTTGCTCAGGCTCGGCCGGCGCGGCGGACATGACAGCTCGATGTGGTCCACCTCGCTCGCGTGGCTGTCCGCGACGCTCTCGCTCGCCATGCCATCCGACGAATCCGAGTCGTCAAGCGCGCCTTCCCCGACGTGTCGGTGGCTCTTGTCGCTCATGCTCGCGGCGCTCGGGCTCTCGCTCTGTGCGCTACCCACGCGGGTATAGACCGATGGCCGGCGGTTGTGTGTGTGCGGTAGCGGCGTTGTCGGAACGAGTATGGATGGGCGTTTTTGCACGACCGTCGTCGGCGTCATCGTCGTCGAGGGTGGGAGAGCTAGCATGGGGGGAAGGGGCTGGGAGAGATGGCGTGGCGAGGACGACGCCGAGGATGCAGGCGTCAGATTGCGTGAGTTGGGGGGAGGCTTGGTCGGCGGGGGTGGCTGCACCTCTGCACGGTGGCGTACTTGTTTGCGATCCTCGTTAGATGGCGACACGGCAGAACCAGCACCATTGACCGAAGCAGAGCGTGGCGAG